>SJYA01001706.1:11770-96863 GCA_006410615.1 Neotragus moschatus | reverse complement strand
TATATATTATCAATATATTGGATTTTCCTGTATACCTTCACGGTACCTTGTTAACATATTTTAAAAAGTGTGTGTGTTTTTTTTTGTTTTTTGTTTTTTTTAATTAAGCTGAAACCTGTGCTTTCTACCTTGGTGTTGTTGACTACGTTATACCCATCACACAAACCTGGTCTTTTATATTTTTCTGGCTTTCCTCAAAACTGTTATTAACTTGTCCATGTGTCTCATAATAATTTGTATGAGTAAGGAGGAGCACTCATTAGCTAATCTATACCTCAGAAGATGTGTATAAGAGACAGCTCTAACCCATACTTAACCTCCAGAAATTCATTCATGTAAGCAGTTGCTATATCTCTCTCTAAATATGCTTTTCTCCTATATTTTAGGGTGAAGGTTTTCCCTGGGATGTAAGTTTCTCTTATAAACTCCCTAAAAGGTGTTTTTTTTCCAATTTGTCCAGCCTTTTCTTGATGTAGGGATAGAAATAATAATTTCTAAGTTCTTTACATATATTAGCTGATACCAGAAGCGCCTTCCTAGTATTTAAACTTTAATTTGATGTAGGGTTTATTCTTTGTCCTCGTAATTATCCACACACCCTTCCTGCGTTATCCCTATCCTGCTATCCACACTCAGGATCTTTCCAAATATGTAATATATCTCATGAGATGCAAACTCATAATCCACTGCCAAATAATTTTTATACTAATGTGTCACTTGAAAGTGAAAGTGAAGTCGCTCAGTTGTGTCCGACTTTTTGCGACCCCGTGGACTGTAGCCCACTAGGCTCCTCCGTCCATGGGATTCTCCAGGCAAGAATACTGGAGTGGGTTGCCATTTCCTTCTCCAGGGGATCTTCCCGACCCAGGGGTCGAACCCAGGTCTCCCGCGTTGCAGGCAGACGTTTTAACCTCTGAGCCACCAGNTAAGCCAGAATACTGGAGTGGGTAGCCTTTCCCTTCTCCAGGGGATCTTCCCAACCCAGGAATTGAACCCAGATCTCCTACATTGCAGGCAGATTCTTTACCAGCTGAGCCACAAAGGAAGCCCATCAATAACAAAATTACCCCCTTAATAACAAACTTCCTACTTCTTGGATCTTTTAGTTTCTTTGTTTCTTTAGCCATGGTCAATAGCAAGACACTGTGCTTAATTCTTTTCTCTGCAATACTTTTAAATATAAATAAGAGCAGAGTTGCTTTTATTATAATGAAATAAATCACAAAACTGAGCCTTGGATTAGTTGACTAACTTGTCCAAAGTCACAGAAGTAGTATATGGCATAACCAGATTGGAAAACAGGCCAATTTAAGCCAGGTTTCACTCACATACATATTATGATAAACTGCAACTATGACAATAAGAAAAACATTTGAGTGTCTTTTTATATTTTATACTTAATAGGCACGAGAGAAAGGATTTCAATATGTTTTTACTATATACTGAATGATTGTGCTGATCTGCATGTGCCATGAATTATTCTGTTTTCATGAAATTTATAAGTTCAAGTAATATCTCAAGAAAAATAAAGAATAAGACTAAATGTCTGCTCTGTTAGTTCACATGTAATGCACAGAATAAAATATTACAAGTTACCTTCCTAAGGGTGGAGTTGTACTTTTGCATTGATAGTGGATATTTTTCAATCTTTCACCATTTAAACATCCTTTACATATTTACCCTTTGCAAACTGAGTCTTACTTCATGACAGGAGGCCACACATTTGCTTTCCCAGAATACGGTGCACTTACGGCACAGCATATGACCTGTGTCAGCCAATCAGAGGCCTACCCTAGAGATTACAGTTTGAAGGGGGGTGGCATGAAAAGGAGCTATTATCTCCAGCATAAACTGAGGGAGGGAGTTCTAGTGAGATCAACTTGCAGAAGAAGAAGAGGGAGATGCTTCATACACAGCCATGATAAAACTGGTTCTGTAGCAGAAGGCAGCCATGGTATTATCTGTACATAGCTTTCTGCGATGCATTCTATAACCCTAATTTCTTGTACTTCCAAAGGTTCTCCACTTGACCTCATATCCATTAATACATATACCTTCAGCTCAACTAGGCTAGAATAATTTCTGTTGCTGTTCAGTATGAACTTTGTTATAATAATAAAGATTTTTTAAAAATTTGCATAATAATTGAAGAAAATGTAGCGCTATAACTGAAGAGAACTTTTCACTAGAGGAAAAATGTCATTTCATTCAGTAGGTCTTCATTAGGTACATAAAAATTTAATACTGATTTTCTATTAATCCAATACTTACATGAATATAATTTGTCAAATGCTAATTCTGTCATTAATGTAGTTACATAAATTTAGAAACTAATAGTATACAAAGGTAGAGAGTAACACATAATTTTCTGTATGATAAAATGGGAAAACAGCGGCAAACTATTAAGGTGACATAGTCAAGTGAAATGTTTTATTATAAATATGTGAAATCTATCTCTTTTCTCATGGGTTGACAAAAAAACTATTTTATTTTTCACTTTTAATCTTTTATAATCAACAGAAAAGTCAGGTTGACCTTAGTTCTGTGTCCAGGATCTGTGTTTCTACTTGGTGTTCAAATAATCCACAATGAAACAGAACTGACTAATCAGCCTTCCAAATTAACATGCACATTTCACTCTGTTATAGTCTATAAAAACAAAACCTAGTGTTTTAATTATTCTGTGCGCACTTTCAGTGTGCATAAAATTAATATAATTCCTAGAATCTGAGCTCAAATTTGAACTCTTTGGGATCATCTAATAAAGTTCTTAAAATCTTTTAAAATTAGAACTAATTTGCATAACTTTTGCTTTCACTTTCAATTTCAGTGACCAAGTACTTTGCTTTTTTTATTTTAAAATATATTAAACTAGACACAGCTACTTAGAAGACTTTTCACCAGTAACTTTTCTCCAAATATTAGCCTAAATTTTGTTGTGTGTGTGTGTAACAAAATTTTATTAAAGTATAAAGGAGATAGAGAAAGCTTTTGACATAGGCATCAGAAGGGGGCAGAAAGAGTACCACCCTGTTAGTCTTTAGCTGGATGTTATATAGTCACCAGCAGTCTGTTAATGAAAGAAAGGAATGTCTCAAAACTTAGAATGGCACCAGGCCCCTCACCCATAACATGTAATTTGGGATAATCTTGGCTCCAAATGGTTCATCTTGGGCTGTAAAAGGATTCACTTAAATCTTGAAGAAGGGCAGAGCATCATACAAATAGTGTCATTTACATAGATTAGAGGAACAATATCGGAGTATAACATACTGGTTTATCAAGTAGGTTCTATTAGCCTAAATTTTAAGCTAACATTTAATCTTATTGAAGAATGGATAAAATAAATAATGTTGCAAAAGTAATATCATAACTTAATTATGCATGTAAATACCTCAATAGTAAAAATATGCATATTTGTCTTTGACATTAATCAAACCAAATCACATTTAAAATATATCATATATTTAAAACAATAATTACATGGTTATATTTTGGAAAATTCTATATGTAAGTTACTTTCTGGAGCATCAATATTCAATGCAATATAGTTTTCCCATTCAATTTTATAGCATGCATATTAGTAAAACTTGTTTTCATGTTGCATTTGAATGATTTAACATTTTTAAAATAAAGCTATCTACTTTTTTGCACCAATAAGTAATACTCATTATGATTTAATTATTTAAGTAATATTTTAAAGAGAATTATGTTTAGAATTATATTTAAAAGCAAATATTTTCTAAATCATCTGAAATTGAGTAATTGGTGACATCAATTTTAAACCTGGAAAATCGAATAGTTCTAGTATGAAATACTGTTTTCAGGTTACGAGAAGGAGGTAAGAGCAATTTATTTTTCATGACATATATTCTATTAGGAAATCTCCATCTAAAATCAAACATTTTTTGCAGTCATCAACTACAATTGAATTCTCATTATCTAAACACACACTGTTGTGCCTCTGTGTCTTACACATGCACATATGAACACACACATATAAATAATATTATTTATGTATACATAAGATCATTTAAAATAAAGTCTGATATAAAATTTACACTAATTGTCCCAATCAGAAATGTATTCATTTCTCTCCTCTACACTGACTTTACCCATCAAAGTCTCACATACTCCATTTGTACTAGGTTTTTTTGATATATGTTTTACCCAGGAGAATTGTGTGTTCCTCTATAGTTACTGGGCTTCCCTGGTGGCTCAGATGGTAAAGAATCTGCCTGCAGTGCAGGGAGACCTGAGTTCGATCCTTGGGTTGGGAAGATCCCCTGGAGAAGGGAATGACTACCCACTCCAATATTCTTGGCTGGAGAATCCCGAGGACAGAGGAGCCTGGCAGGCTATAACTCCTGGGATCTCAAAGAATACTTTCACTTTCAACAATGCAGTTACTAGAACTTTCATATTTTATATTTTCAAGATATTTTCATAATAACAAGCAGACACTGTATTCTCTTTATGAATATAATTCTGTATATGAATAGCTAAGACCTGTGTGTTTCAATGAAGATATTCAGTGTATCCTGTCCTTATACCATGCCTTATTTCAACTTTCTCAGTGTGTTAACATCACATTTCTACTTTCCAAAAGACCTATTTACAAACTGGAAATCAATATAACATTAAACATTAAAAAGCTTCAAAGGATGACTTACCCAGTCTCAGGGTAGTCAAGATCTTATCTGTGATAATCCATAAGTTAGGAAAAAAAATAGTATAAATAAATAAGCTTATATTCATGGTTATCTAGAGCAAAACATTAAAAAAAATCAAAAGCAAATACTTTAGTTTACAAATTGCAATGCCAGTTGCAGATGAAGGATTATATTTAAAACTATCATAAAAAATGTTTAAATATTCACCAAAAAGAAAAAACACAAAAGGAAAAATAATACAGAGAAATTTCACTGGACAGACAAGTTGCTAACTAATACTAAAATGTATTCAGAATAACAATTAGTCATAGAAATAAACTGAGGAGGAGATATCAGTCACACCCATTATACTTACTGAATAAAGTTAAAACAAAAAAGACTAGTAATAAGTGTGGGAATAAAGAAACATATGGACTTCATTGATAGCTGGTGCTTACTTGAAAGATTATACTTTTATGGAAATACTCTTGCAACAGCTATTAAAACACAGAAAATCCCACAAAAACCCTCATACATATATACATACCATGTATCCATTATTTGGGACATAGTCATAGAATTCAAAAGACAATGATACAAGTATATGTTCAATGATGATCAATGTACAATTTTGAATAATCATTTTAAAAAGTGCATGAAAATAACTACCCATTAATACAGGGATGAGTGACTATATTATGTGATAACTATATTGTACACTGTGGTTCTTACATTAAATCTCAAACAAATGACTTGAAGGATTTTTACGAGGAATGGCTTAGTGAGAAAAATAAGATAAAGAGAAGTGCTATAATCTAACCCATGCTGGTAATATATATTTTAAAACTAACAATGATGAAATTCCTGTGTGTATGCTTGTGTGCATGTTGAAAACATAAGATACTCTGTGGATTCCACATACAAAGTATTACAATAAAATAAGTAAGGGGCTTACGCAATCAGAGAAGCTGCTAGTACTTCATGAGCCTGAATCCCCTAGCTGGTAGTACACAAACACTCAGGAGGAAGCAGCTGTGCATTTTATGTCTTTCTACAAGTCTTTCTGCACCTGCATCTAAAGAATAATGGCCTCTTATTCTTCATTCTTCCAAATAGCATGCAAGAGCTTCTCACTGGTAGTTTCTTATCCAGATCCTGTATGATAAATGCAGATCTGAGCTTCTCCCCTGGAATTAGCAGTTGTAAGTGCATAGAAAGAGCATAGAAAGATAACCATCCAGATAGGGGTAGCAAAGAATGGTGAGTAAGAGGAGCCAAGAAAATAGGAAGAAATGGGAGACAGCTTAATATAAGGAGAAAATATCTGTTCTAAGAAAATCCAGTATATCATCACATAGTATAAGCATATTTACCTAAAATCATTTATACAATTATACATATATACATACACAATATACACAGAATATGTGTACATTTAGATATACAAGTATTTAATAGATTTCTTAATGTATTTTTTAATCAACAGAATTAGACTGAATTTTAAGTATATCTAGTATAGTGTCAGGTAAAACAAATGAACTTCATATAATTGTCTAGATTATGAGTCTATTTTCAAAAAAAAGACCACCATATTTTGAAAAATAAAAAGTATGTTATGGTTGTGTTTGCATCTATATGCATTTGTGTCTGTGTCTGTGTGTATGTGAAAGAGAAAAAAAGAGAGTAAAGAAGGTGTAGTAAGGTAAAAATCTTATAAACATATTAGTAATAAAAACTAATTTTAAGGTGCTAATTTAGTGATTTTAGCATCCTCTATCACCAAATAAGAAAACACTATACATTTACTATTAAACTTTTTAGATTTGTGTTCTAATCACCTATAATATATTTAGTATGAGTATCAAATATCAAAAGAAATTCTATAAATATTAAAGTTCATCAACATATATAACATAATACAAAGACTGTGACTACAACTGCTTTCTAATTAACTTTCTACAAGTCCTAGTCACCGTGATTTAAGAAAAAACTCATCTGTACGAATGGGTTAACACACCCATTTTTTAATCCATGGATTCATTTAAAATTTCATGCAGAATGTATAACTCTGACAGCTGAGACTGAAAAGAGATGGATTTTCAACAACAGCTCTGCTTGATTTATTTTGATATGAAAATTGATGATGTAATGTCCATTTAAATCGATGAAGACAGCTGAGCCAGGTGTCTTTCAGTATTAATACTGCAGCCACAGAAAAGTATAAATGAAACTCAGGAGTGTAGCACCATAGCAGCCATTACTGTTCACTCAAGTTTCAGAGAAAAGTGTGGTGTAATCCAAGTTTCTGCAGCTAAGCCAGTTCTGACACCACTTTTGTGAATGTTTTATCCAACTGAAAGTCACAAAATGACGTCACTGAATGCATCTATGGTTCAAAATGATGACCTATTTTTATTTACTACATGCATCATTAATTGATACATATCCTTGCACATATATTTTAAATTATATATATAATTACATAGTTACATACATGCAATTATATATGAAATTTATAACAACTTATTTACTTTTAAAGGAAATATCTTGTATTGTTACACCACTGATTCTAGTCACTTTCATTCAGCCATTCTATATATATGTGTGGTTTATATACATTTACATGTGTGCACATGTATGCAATATGGTATGAACCCATTTTTTCCAATAAATTATAATTTAATTTCAAAAACTCAAAGAATAAAATTTTTGCTATATTAGTATTTAATATAAATTGGTGCTGTATAAAGTGGAAATAAACATATTTTCCTAATTTAAGCATCTGATTCATATGATAATCTATCAGAAACACAAACAGCAATTTTTATTTTCTACATGCATATGATAATCTATTATGAAGTGTTGATGCAAATAAAATAGTAAAAATGAAGCAAATATTTATATTTTACAAGAAGTAAGATTGAGAAACTTCAGAACTATCATAATACTGAGAATAAAAATCTAAAGGACTAAAGAAAGTTCAATAGTCTTGCATGTCTTTAAAGAAAAACCACAAGCTAATCAAAACCCAAAACTCAGGTGATAAAAAGGCTCACAGTTTTACTGTTGATTAAAATTACATCAAATGCTACTAAAATACAAGTATATGAAATGACAATCAAATTGAAATATCCAGATAAGACACTTGATGCATGAAAGTCATAAAACAGTGTTCATCTCAATATTTTTATGCTAATTTGAGTTCAAATGGAGTTCAAAATAAAGTGATTTATGAACATGAAAAGATATTTGCCTCAGAAAGATTTTAAATAAGTTTTCCAGCCTAGGGAACTGCCGTTTATTAGATTAATGGTAAGTTTTTTGTCACTGAGTAAACAAGCAGGTGTTCATTTATTTCTTCTGTTGATATTTTTAAAAATAACATTTCCTTGTGAAACTACTGGAAAAGGAGTATTGATCCAAGATATTAAACCATCTGTATTATTTTTTGTAGTCTCTTTTATTACAGTCACATGAATGCCTCTTTCTCTGTGTTCCTGCATTTCAAAATACTATGTGTTCATGATTAATAATTCCTAAATAATTAAAAATTATAAATAATTTAAACCATTTATGTACATATTAACTTATTGGCTTGGCCAAAATGTTCATTCATTTTTTCTCATAAGATCGTTTTAGTGGAGCTTAGTTGTCTTTAATGTCATCCAAAACAATTTTGTTAGACTGTATTGAGACAGCTGTCATATCAGTGAGCATTTTTTTAAAAAATCAAAATTGGTGGACTTTGGTGTAGCTATTTTTATATTGAAGTCAAAAAAAGAAAGTAATGTTTAGGCATATAATGTTTTATTACTTCACCAGACATTGCACCTTCCCATGGCCATTCTCTTAATGGGAAAAATTCAAATCCCATGGAAGACTGCAAAAGGTACCTAGAATAGTTCTTTGCACAAAAGGCTTAAAAAAAAAAAAGTTTTGTGAAGGTGGAAATATGAAGTTGCCTGAAAAATAGCAGAGAAACAAAATGATATATGTGTTATTCAATAAAGTTCTAGGTGAAAATGAAAAATTTGTCATTTATATTTACTTAAAAACTGAAAGAACTTTTTTTTAATATAAATTTATTTATTTTAACTGGAGGCTAATTGCAACATTGTATTGGTTTTGCCATACATCAACATGAATCCACCACGGGTGTACATGTGTTCTCCATCCTGAACCTCTCTCCCTCCTCCCTCCCTGTACCATCTCTCTCTCTGGGTCATCCCAGTGCACCAGCCCCGAGCATCCTGTATCCTGCATCAAACCTGGACTGGCGATTCATTTCACATATGATAATTTAAATGTTTCAATGCCATTCTCCCAAAATCCCACCCTCGCCCTCTCCCACAGAGTCCAAAAGACTATTCTATACATCTGTGTCTCTTTTGCTATCTTGCATACAGGATTATTGTTACCATCTTTCTAAATTCCATATATATGTGTTAATATACTGTATTGGTGTTTTTCTTTCTGGCTTAGTTCTCTCTGCATAATAGGCTCCAGTTTCATCCACCTCATTAGAACTGATTCAAATGTATCCTTTTTAATGTCTGAGTAATACATCATTGTGTATATGGACCACAGCTTTTTAATCCATTCATTTGCTGAGGGACATCTAGGTTGCTTCCACGTCTTGGCTATTATAAACAGTGCTGCAATGAACATTGGGGTACATGTGTCTCTTTCAATTCTGGTTTTCTCGATGTGTATGCCCAGCAGTGGGATTGCTGGGTCATAAGGCAGTTTTATTTCCAGTTTTTTAAGGAATCTCCACACTGTTCTCCACAGTGGCTGTACTTGTTGGCATTCCCACCAACAGTGTAAGAGGGTGAAAGAACATTTTGGCCATCAGTTCAGTTCAGCCGCTCAGTCATGTCCGACTCTGTGACCCCATGGATTGAAGCATTCCAGGCTTCCCTGTCCATTACCAACTCCCGGAATTTGCTCAAATTCATGTCTATTGAGTCAGTGATCGCATCCAACTGTCTCATCTTCTGTTGTTCCCTTCTCCTGCCTTCAATCTTTCCCAGATCAAGGTCTTTTCCAATGAGTCAGTTCTTCACATCAGGTGGCAAGATTATTGGAGTTTCAGCCTCACTGTCAGTCTTTCCAATGGATATTCAGGACTAATTTACTTTAGGATGGACAGGTTGGATCTTCTTGCAATTCGTGGGGCTCTCAAGAGTCTTCGACACCACAGCTCAAAAGTATCAATTCTTGGCACTCAGCCTTTCGAATATTCCAACTCTGACATCCACACACGACTACAGGGAAAAAACATAGCTTTGACTAGATGGACCTTCTTTTGCAAAGTAATGTCTCTGCTTTTTAATATGCTGTCTAGATTGGACATAGCTTTTCTTCCAATGAGCAAGTGTCTTTTAATTTCATGGCTGCAGTCACCATCCATAGACTTTGGAGCCCAGGAAAATGAAGTCTCTCACTGTTTCCATTGCTTCCCCATCGATTTGCCCTGAAGTGATGGGGCCAGATGCCAGATCTTAGTTTTTTGAATGTTTAGTTTTAAGCCAAATTTTTCATTCTCTTTTACTTTCATCGTGAGACTCTTTAGTTTTCCCTCACTTTCTGCCATAAGGGTGGTGTTATCTATGTATCTGAGGTTATAGATATTTCTCCAGGCAATCTTGATTCCAGCTTGTGATTCATCCAGCCTGGCATTTTCCATGATGTACTCTGCATATAAATTAAATAAGCAGGGTGACAATATACAGCCTTGATGTACTCCTTTCCTGATTTGGAACCAGTCTATTGTTCCATGTCCGGTTCTAACTGTTGCTTCTTGACCTGCATACAGATTTCTTAGGAGGCAGATAAGGTCTGAGACCTCCTTACTATATATAACTATAAATGTGTTACTTTTTTTTTTCCTTTTTATAAGGGAGATAGAATGAAATGTGGGGAAAATATGGAGGAGGGGTTCATGCTCCACAGAAAAGGTGAGCCACAGTGTCAGGTACAGATGACAGGTACAGAGGGAGACCTGGCATGTTTGGTCAAAGAGCAGCAGGTCACTGGTGATTTGTATGATCAACTGAGGTCTGTTCTAACAGAAGGAGAAAAGGAGAAGTTGTGTTACAGGTCCAGAGTAGTTGGGCTAGAAGATAACTTGGATGTCCTTTTCTTTTAAGCATATCGTTAGGGTTAAGGACCATGTGTTCTGGTCTTGGTTTTGATATGAACTGGCTCTGTGACTTTGAGCAAGTCAATTATGGCCTATGGACCTCAGTTTTTTTATTTACAAGGAGACAAGTCTCAGCTCCTTGGTCCTTAAAGATCCCTCTGATAGGCAGGAAGTTAGTTGAGAGCAATGAGAGGTGACCCCTTAAGCTAACCATCCAATAGCTGCCTAATCCCACCAAGCAATTTACCAGCCCTCCTCCTAATACTTCCACCAGTACTCTAAAAATAATCAGGGGGATGATAAAAACTCCCCACCAGACAAGTGGTTAGACTTTCCCTACTCCAGAATGTGTGCACACCTTGCACTGTGCTGTGCTGAGTCACTCAGTTGTGTCTGACTTTTTGTGATCCCGTGGTCTGCAGCCCACCAGGCTCCTCTGTTCATGGGGATTCTCCAGGCAGGAGTACTGGAGTGATGTTGCCATGCTCTCCTCCAGGAGATCTTCCCAACTCAGGGATTGAACCCAAGTGTCGCACATTACAGGCAGATTCTTAACAGTCTGAGCCAACAGGGAAGCCCACGAACAGTGGAGTGGGTAGCCTATCACTTCTTCAGGGGACACTTTACACTATCTTGTAAAAGTAATCTTTGGCGGCTATTGGACTCAACTGTTCATAAATATTCCATGAATACATCTAATTATAACAGACTGAATTATAAGGACACGTGAGGTAGAGCATCTTGTTATATAACCTACAGCTGTCAATCAACGACCCCCTGGGTGATAGAAATGACCCTGTCTTAAAAACTCTGTATCCGCCCTCCATTTGCCTCCCCTGGGCATGGCTCACCTCTCTCTAGAGGTGTTCTCTTTATTTTTTTCTTTGTGTGTGATCAGTCACTCAGTCTGTCTAATTTTAGTTATCTGTTCTTTCTGTGATCAGTTCCTTCAAGAACTGAGGCCCACAGGACAAAGGGCCTCCAGATTTCCTTCCACTAATACCCCTGGTTATGGCCATATTTCCAAAGATAGCACTATTTGCATTGACTAATATTTTCAACTTTCTATCTTTTTGACTAGATCTGATGATTGTGGTAGAGGTTGGATACCCACAAAAAAAATTCTTACACATAGAAACCTCACATAGGCACCACTGCTGTTGCTGCTGCTGCTAAGTCGCTTCAGGCGTGTCTGACTCTGTGCGACCCCATCGACGGCAGCCCACCAGGCTCTGCCATCCCTGGGATTCTCCAGGTGAGAACACTGGACTGGGTTGCCATTTCCTTCTCCAATGCATGAAAGTGAAAAGTGAAAGTGAGGTCACTGAGTCATGTTCAACTCTCAACGACCCCATGGACTGCAGCCAACCAGGCTCCTCCGTCCATGGGATTTTCCAGGCAAGAGTACTGGAGTGGGGTGCCATTGCCTTCTGCGAGGCACCACTGGCCCACCTCAAACAAACAAAAAGCTGGGATAATAAAAGCAAAAATAATAAAATAATTCTCCTTAATAAAACTGTGGGAGAAATTAAGGAATCAGCAAGGAAATAGATATGGTGAAATATCTAAGCATTGATAATTGTTTATCATTTTTAATAGGCTAAATTAGTAAGGATAAGGATATTTTCAAGGCAGTACCCCATAGGCACAGGAAGGCACTGCTCCACAGTGAAATAATGTGTGAGCAAATACATTTTCCTAGAAACAACTTAGACATTAAAGTTCATGAAATGCAATGTTTTAATATGTATATTTATATGTTATGAAGACCTAAAGACATTTCTATTCCTATTAAAAAGAAAAGAATACATTTCAGTATAAAATATATAACACTGGCTGGGTTTTTCCAATAAATATTCTACTATATCCCTCTATATTCCTATCAGAACATCATTCTTTTTTCATGATAACCAACTCCTTTCACTCCAAAGATCTTCACTTGGTTCTGTCTCATTATCTCCTGAGATTCTGGCTTCCTTTTCTTTCAAGTACGTTCTTTTATAAAAACAAGGCAAAGTATCCAAAATGAGGTCACTAGGGAGGTTGTTTTCAGTGATCTTATTTGCAATCCAGTTTGCAGAGCTGAATGGATTCTCTCCTACCCTTTAATAGCATTTCTCATATTTTTATAACTGACACAAAGCTCAAATCTACTAAAGAATCCTCACTGAATATCTATGGAGAGACAAGGAAGGGAGAAATTTAGAAAACTGATTATTCACCAGTTTGGTTGTAGATTTGGAACCAAAACTAGAGGGAAGGGTTCCAAATCCCACATAGAATCCCACAAAAAATGTAATTTTTTGTATAGTAATATGTAAATATTTTCACTCAGACATTTCAAAAGACAGCACAAAGCAATAAACTCTACTGGTAAAGATATTGTAATATGTCTTCCTTCATTCTAACTGTAAATATTTCATGTTAGACTAAATTTTTAGGGTGAAGGCTGTAAGTACAATATTTGGCAATTTTCCCTATTTTTCTTTGCATCATAAAGTGAATTCTGATAACACACTTCAAATTCTACCTTTTATAAAAAACACTCCAATTTAATTTAATGTTACTATTCTTGTTTCTAATACAATAGTGAAGAGTTGTGTCCAACTCTTTGCAACCCCATGGACTGTAACCTATCAGGCTCCCCCATCCATGGGATTTTCCAAGCAGGAGTTCTGGAGTGGATTGCCATTTCCTTCTCCAGGGGATCTTCCTGACCCAGTGATCGAACCTGGGTCTCCCACATAGCAGGCAGACGCTTTACCATCTGAGCCACCAGGGAAACTTAATACAAGTGATTCCAGGGTCAAGAATCCAGAAACAAAAATGAAATTAAGAAAAAGAATTGGGAGGAAATTATGTGGGGAAAAAGTAGGTAGATAGGAAAAACAAGAAGCCCTGCTTCATTCCTTATATTAAAAATAAAACCAAATGTGTCAAAGCTTTAACATAAGTAACTAAAAAAATTACAAGAAGAAAAAAAATATGGAGGTTAAAAAAAAATAGTAACCTTTGAGTTGAGAGAGGTTTTCTAAACTAGTCATAAAAAAGCATGGACCATTAAAGGAAAAAAAAATGCATTCTGACTATATTGCATTTTTGAATATAAAATTTATATAAAAATTAAATGCAAAGGACAAAATGATAAATGTATTTATAATATATGCGAGTAGTAAAAAGTTATATTCTTCATACATAAGGAATGTTTACAAATCAGCAAGCAAAAGAGAAAGGTAGATAAACAATGAATAATTGGCTAGAGGCCCGTTTAAACGCAAAGTGTGAAATAAGTCTCAATCTATATGGAAAGAATACGTCTAGAAGTCCTTCTTTATGATGGTACATCTTCACCTACAGTCAATTACAGGGCACCCCAGGTGGCACTAGTGGTAAAACACCCACCAGGCAATTCAGGAGACACAAGAGATGGGCCCTAGTTAGGGAAATTCCCCGGGAGGAGGGCACGGCAACCCACTGCAGTATTCTTGCCTAGAGAACCCCATGAACAGAGAACCTGGCGGGCTGCAGTCCATAGGGTTGCACAGAGTGGGACACAACTGAAGCGACTTAGCATGCATGCACAAATCACAGGAGAGTATTAGATTTTATACATCCATAAGTAAATTTCTTTTTCCTATTATACCATTCTCTCTGCTACTCTTCATTCACTTATTCATTCAATAAATATTAACGGCACAACTAAGTTCACCAGACACAATTCTGGCAACTGAGAACACTGTAGTAAGTTCCAGCTCTCAGAGCTTGCATTCTAAAGGAGAACTAGAAGCAAAATCAACAGACAGAAAAACCAAAAATAAAACAAAATGCAGGAGAGTTATCACAGATTCATAGCACTTACATGAGCAACATTAAATAAGTAATTTATAACATTAAATAAAAAACCCAAAAATCACGATAGGAGGGTTATTTTGGATAGGAAAGGCAGAGAAGTCATCTCTAAGGAGTTGCCTAACAGATCAGAGACTCAAATAACATAAGAAGTCATACTGTAAAATATCTGAAAGAATTATAGCCCAGAAAACAAAAAGGAGAACATCTGTAAATGTGTGTTTGTTGGTAAGTTAGAAGGACAATAAAGATGTTGATTAGACTGAAAGAGAATGAGTGAAGAAAACAAGGTAGAAAATGACACGAGATAACTAGCCAGAGTAAAATCCTATAGGAGTAATGGGGATTAATTTTTTAGCTTTGTCAACAAATGATGAAAGTATGTGACTGAGTGAGAGAGAGAGGGGAAGAGAGATCAGTTAAGTATTACTCTAAGCATTTTGGAGTGATGGAATAAATAGTGGATTAGATTTCTTACTGAGATCAGCAATGACAGGGAGAAGAGAGTTGTGGAGGATAATTAAAAGTTTTTTAGATGTGGTTCTATTAGATAGTTGATGTTTTATGGGCAGCGGATCAAAATAAAATCTGGTGAGACATAAGGGCTGGAAGTACAAATGTGAGAGTCATTAGCAAACTGAGAGTGTTTAGAACATGGAAACTCCAGAGATCACATTGAGAACAGAGAAATCCTGAGAACTGTCTTGAGTCACTTAAATATTCAGAGGCCCTGAATTGAAAAATAACAGCAAAACTGAAAAGGGGTGCCCAGTGAGGGAGGAGGTGAAAAAGTATAACTCGTCTCAGCAGTGATGAGCAAGAAAGTAATTACCTCTCTTAGTGCTGGTGTGTTTTTATGGTATAATTTCTTATTATACAGAGTTGGACTGTGAAGAAGGCTGAGCGCCGAAGAATCAATGCTTTTGAACTGTGGTGTTGGAGAAGACTCTTGAGAGCCCTTTGGACTGCAAGGAGATCCAACCAGTCCATTCTGAAGGAGATCGGCCCTGGGATTTCTTTGGAAGGAATGATGCTAAGGCTGAAGCTCCACTGCTTTGGCCACCTCATGCGGAGAGTTGACTCATTGGAAAAGACTCTGATGCTGGGAGGGATTGGGAGCAGGAGGAGAAGGGGGTGACAGAGGATGAGATGGCTGGGTGACATCACTGACTTGATGGGCATGAGTCTGAGTGAATTCCTGGAGTTGGTGATGGACAGGGAGGCCTTGCGTGCTGCGATTCATGGGATTGCAAAGAGTTGGACACGACTGAGCGACTGAACTGAACTGAAAGTGCTGGTGTGTTTTTATGGTATAATTTCTTATAATCCATGATATTTGTTATACCAACCTAACTATAATACATATTTACTTTATTCTTTCTTTCTCATAACCTTCTGAGAATTTTCCATATATTTTAATTTAGTCCTTTGAGAAAATGTATGACTTTTTTCACCAAAGTTGGCAACTGGTAAAGCTAAGAATGTTTCTACCAGTTGTGATCTTAACATTTTTTATGTACTGAATGAATTTTTAGAATGTCTATCCAGTTAAATGGTTCTAAAAATCCTTTGATAACAATTTAAAACAATTATTTGATAGTGTGGATTTCTTCAGGTCTAATTAATGTAGAACAACAGAAAATATGCATAATTTACTTGCAAATGTTATATTTCTTCTCAATTAGATAACAGTTTTGAAACTGTGTTTTTATCACTGTCAGTTTTCCTGCATAATACAGAATTTTAAACATAATCTCTTCTTTTGATAGCATGACTAACATAGTATTGGGCTTCCCTAGAGGCACAGACACAGTAAAGAATCTGCCTGCAATGCAGGAGACCCAGGTTTCGATCCCTGGGTCAGGAAGATCCCTTGGAGAAGAGAATGGCTACCCATTCTAGTATTCTTGCCTGGATAATTCCATGGACAGAGGAACTTGGTGGGCTACAGTCCATGGGGTCGCAGAGTCAGACACAACTGAGCCATTAACACTTTCACTTTTTCACTTTACTT
Source organism: Neotragus moschatus (assembly GCA_006410615.1). NCBI lineage: Eukaryota > Metazoa > Chordata > Mammalia > Artiodactyla > Bovidae > Neotragus > Neotragus moschatus. Next base: position 80,203 of record SJYA01001706.1, on the reverse strand, counting down.
TCAATGTAGTGTTACTCTAAAACTAGTCATGAAACATGTATTACTAACAATAAAAAAATAAGTACAATAAATGCATACCTGGGACATTGATCTTTGAATTTTATAGTTTATACACCTGTGATGTATAATTCATATTCTTCCTAGTTCTATGAAATCTTCCATCCTTGAGTAACTCTTGATGTAATATAGAAATTGATCAATGACGCATTCTCCAAAGGATAGGTCTGTTTCAAAACAGTACTTTTTCTCATGATGTCACATCAGTCTCACTTTCTTAATCACTTTACCAAACTAAAACACTTTCCATTTCATCTACTCTGAAATATTTAATAAATGTGTTTTCTTTTAAAAATAAAAAATAAATTTGACTTATGTAATGCAACAATAACTATTTCCCTTTAAATATTAAGTTAGATTCAGTCATCTTTAAGAACTTCTGTATATGTAAAAAACTTGAACATTGACAATTCAAGGGGATAATGGAAAATGAACATGAAAACAAACAGCAAAACCACGGGCACTGTTCCATTCAGTTCAGTTGCTCAGTCGTGTCTGACTCTTTGTGACCCCATGAACCAGAGCACACCAGGCCTCCCTGTCTATCACCAGCTCCTGGCATTCACCCAAACCCATGTCCATTGAGTCAGTGATGCCATCTAACCATCTCATCCTCTGTCTTCCCCTTCTCCTCCTGCCCTAAATTTTTCCTATCATAAGGGTCTTTCCCAATGAGTCAGCTCTTCTCATCAGGTGGCCAAATTATTGGAGGTTCAGCTTCAACATCAGTCCTTCAAAATGAACACCCAGGACTGATATCCTTTAGAATGGACTGGTTGGATCTCCTCACTGTAATTAGGTATAAATATCACATCTCATTTCTATTTCCCTCCCCAAGCAAACAGTTTTTATCATTTCTTTTCAGATAAGGAACCAAATAATTATCTCTTCGAATTCTGTATTTTCTCCTCCAATCATTCAAAGTTGTTGGGTACTTAAAATATGAAGTAGTGAAAGTCAAAGTCACTTAGTCATGTTTGACTCTTTGCAACCCAATGGACTATACAGTCCATGGAATTCTCCAGGCCAGAATACTGGAGTGGGTAACCATTCCTTTCTCCAGGGGATCTTCCCAACCCAGGAATAGAACCCAGGGCTCTCACATTGCAGGCAGATTCTTTACCAGCTGAACCATGAGGGAAGCCCAAGAATACTGGAGTGGGTAGCCTATTCTTTTTCCAGCAGATCTTCCTGACCCAGGAACTGACCAGNGTGGGTAACCATTCCTTTCTCCAGGGGATCTTCCCAACCCAGGAATAGAACCCAGGGCTCTCACATTGCAGGCAGATTCTTTACCAGCTGAACCATGAGGGAAGCCCAAGAATACTGGAGTGGGTAGCCTATTCTTTTTCCAGCAGATCTTCCTGACCCAGGAACTGAGCCAGGGTCTCTTGAATTGCAGGCAATTTCTTTACCAACTAAGCTATCTGGGAAGTCCTACTAAGTAGTGAGTGAGTACAAATAACACAGTCCAGCTATTTCCTGCTGCTGCTCCTTACTGCTGTGGTTGAGGGGTGGCCCCACGAAGGCCTAGTGTGTGATTTCCAGAGAAGAATGTAGACTTTCACAAGAACTTGAGCAGTCACACTCAATCTTCAGCAAGGTACTGGGAACTCTGTTTGAATTCCCAGGATAATCCTATTACCCCTCACTTCTAGTACTGTGCACAGCATTCAACAAGGCATAAGCAAGCTTAGAGCTAAACTTTATCTTCCTGTCTCTAAGCCCCTGACCTGTCTTTTCTTAGAACACTAATGTTATAAAACTTAAAACTGTAAATTCTTTCATTGTCCCTTTGAAACATAAGTTTTTCTCCCAGTCTCTCATCAGTTTCTCAACCCACAGCTGTGTTTCTCCAGAACGTGAGCTGTCCCTTGAAATACAGTTATCAAGTGGAATCTAATAAGAAATAATACAAATGAACTTATTTACAAATAGAAACACAGTCACAGATCTCAAATCAAATTTATTTTTACCAAACTGAAAATGTAGGGGAAGAGATAAATCTGAAGAAGGATTAACGTATAAACACTACTATACATAAAACAGATAACTAGTAAGGAACTAGTAAGGACCTACTATACAGCACAAGGAACTCTAATTGATTTTCTGTAATAATTTATAAGGGAAAAATCTGAAAAAGAATGGAAATATATATATATATATACATAAATGTATATTTATGTATTCACTTTGTTGTACACCTGAAACTAACACAACATTGTAAATCATCTGTACTCCAATAAAAATTAAAAAAAAAAAAAGACAGACAGTATCCTTCCCAGGCTCGAGGAAGGGTCTTAAGTCTAACTTCAATATGCAAACGTTAGCAAGCAGTAGGCTTAATCCCATTCAATAACCTCTTCTCCAGTGTCCTCCAGTAATCTTTCACCTGTCCATCTATGCTAAGAAACTTTCCTGACCTTTGTTTCAACAAAGTTGTATTCAATCTGTCTCCTTATATTATAGTAATGTTGATAAAAGTTTTCCTTGTCTATGTAACCTATCCAGTACAGTTTATCTCTGACAGTGTCCAAATTATTTCAATCCTCTTTTCATTTTCCTTTTCTCTTGTTTTTCTCCTGCTATCAGTGTAACCAATTTCTCTCTTTGATTCTCAGAATACAAAATGTCTCAAAGCTTCTTTCCAGGCTCGTGGAAAAGACACACACACACACACACCTCTTCACAAGCATAATGCCAATAATTATCTCCAGAGAGTTAGGAAATTTAGAGCTCTTACACCAGCAATTATAGTGATGTAGTGCTTTAATGTGATATACATGGCCTGGGATAACCAATTTTAGAATGTGGTTGTTTCAGAAAGCTAACACAAAATAACAGTGAAAAAATAAAATCCATATACTCAACTAACTGAAATGGTATTTTTTTTCACTTAAATTATTGGTAGCATACAACCATTCCTTTAATAAAACTGCAAAGGTGTGATTCTTAGTAGTTAAGTATATTATCTTTTGATTAATTGCTCGATATAGTTTCTGAAAAGTTGTTTTTGCAAAAACTCATGAAATATTTTAAGATTCCTAATGGAAATAGTTTTAGAGGGAAAATGTTAAATGACTCCTTAAATGAAAATCAAAGTGTCCAATATCCCATGACCTCCAGAGCTTTAAGTCCTGTTGCTTGTGAAATATCTGGACTTCTATTTTTCTATTTCCAGAACTATAAATAACAAACTAGATTAAAAAAAAAAAAAAAAAAAAACTACTTGCAACAAAACAGCTAAAACAACTGACTAAATGTGACAATATTTTCAAGAAACCACATTGAAGAGAGGCTGAAAACTAGAACAAGAGGGAAATGACCACTGTAGCTGTCGTGAGTGGATCTTACCTATCTTCAGAATCAAGGAACTTATATTTTTGGGGGTCAGTAGGATGTGAAACACCTTGGGCAGGTCTTTACCTGGAAAACTGAGGCCTAGACACCACTCCCATCCCCATTACACACACCAAAACAGACATAAAGAGCCATAACTCAGGGATCTGGAACAGATCTCCCATGTTGTCAGAGGAAGGAATAAGGATGTGTCTATGGTTTGGCTTGAGCTCTGGAGTTATAAGATTCTACACTGAAATTCATAATCATAGGCTCGTTTTTAAAAGAACTTGAGTTCATAATTCCTGAATGACCCAGGAATATACAAACCATGGAAATTAACATTTTCTGGGTATTAAGAACACTGAAATGGCTCAAACAAGAAACAAAAGTTTATGGAGTGAACTACCTTAAGTCCGAGACAAACTGCTCAGCTGTGTCCAACTCTTTGGATGTGTCCAACTCCTGGACTGAGACCATCAGGCTCCTCTGTCCATGGGATTTTCCAGGCAAGATTCCTGGAGTGGGTTGCCATGCCCTCCTCCAGGGGATCTTTCTGACTCAGGGATCTAACTGATGTCTCTTGTGTCTCCTGCATTGGCAGGTGGATTCTTTATCACTATGCAACTTGGGCTTCCAAGCATAACACTGACCTCACCAAATTTATAAATTTTATAAGGAAATAAGTCAATCTTCCCTTTGGCTCAGTTGGTAAAGAATTTGCCTGCAATGCAGGAGACATGGGTTCGATCCCTGGGTTGGGAAGGTCCCCTGGAGAAGGGAAAGGCTACTTACCACAGCATTCTGGCCTGGAGAATTCCATAGACTTTATAGTCCATGGGGTCTCACAGAGTCAGACATGACCGAGCAACTTTCACTTTCACTTCAAGTCAACCTAAGTGAGAATCACCAGAAAAACAATCTGTGGATTTGGACCCTGAAACTCACCTATAGTACATTAAGATATAACTACAACATGATTAAACATTAGAGAAGAAGATTCTATTAAAATAGTAGAAAGATTTCTATAAAAACCTAATTTTGGGAAATAATAAAGATTGGAACAAAAGTTTAGTTGCATGGATAAATTAGAATTTAAATTTTGCTGAAGGAAATGCTAGATAACTGCAAGATATATGAATTAATCATAAACAAAGAGGGCATAGAGGAAAAAGCACTAAAACTATTAAAGGCAATTTAATATGTCCAGAGATAAAATTAGTAAATTCAATATATATCCTATAGAATTATCAGAAGATAACAGTAAGTGCCAGAATAAGAGGTAATTTTTAAGAATTTTTTTTAAAAAAGTTAACTAAAAGCATTTTTCCTCTGATTCAGGAATTAACATTAATACCAAATAGAATTATAAAGAAGCAGAAAGAAGGAAGGAACCAAACATAACTGAAAAACAACCAAAACAACTATTAACAGAAAATAAGTATTAGTCACTCAGTTGTGTTTGACTCTTTGTGATTCCATGGACTGCAGCCCACCAGGTTCGTCTGCCCATGGAATTCTCTAGGCAATAATACNAAAAAAAAAAAAAAAAAAAAAAACTACTTGCAACAAAACAGCTAAAACAACTGACTAAATGTGACAATATTTTCAAGAAACCACATTGAAGAGAGGCTGAAAACTAGAACAAGAGGGAAATGACCACTGTAGCTGTCGTGAGCGGATCTTACCTATCTTCAGAATCAAGGAACTTATATTTTTGGGGGTCAGTAGGATGTGAAACACCTTGGGCAGGTCTTTACCTGGAAAACTGAGGCCTAGACACCACTCCCATCCCCATTACACACACCAAAACAGACATAAAGAGCCATAACTCAGGGATCTGGAACAGATCTCCCATGTTGTCAGAGGAAGGAATAAGGATGTGTCTATGGTTTGGCTTGAGCTCTGGAGTTATAAGATTCTACACTGAAATTCATAATCATAGGCTCGTTTTTAAAAGAACTTGAGTTCATAATTCCTGAATGACCCAGGAATATACAAACCATGGAAATTAACATTTTCTGGGTATTAAGAACACTGAAATGGCTCAAACAAGAAACAAAAGTTTATGGAGTGAACTACCTTAAGTCCGAGACAAACTGCTCAGCTGTGTCCAACTCTTTGGATGTGTCCAACTCCTGGACTGAGACCATCAGGCTCCTCTGTCCATGGGATTTTCCAGGCAAGATTCCTGGAGTGGGTTGCCATGCCCTCCTCCAGGGGATCTTTCTGACTCAGGGATCTAACTGATGTCTCTTGTGTCTCCTGCATTGGCAGGTGGATTCTTTATCACTATGCAACTTGGGCTTCCAAGCATAACACTGACCTCACCAAATTTATAAATTTTATAAGGAAATAAGTCAATCTTCCCTTTGGCTCAGTTGGTAAAGAATTTGCCTGCAATGCAGGAGACATGGGTTCGATCCCTGGGTTGGGAAGGTCCCCTGGAGAAGGGAAAGGCTACTTACCACAGCATTCTGGCCTGGAGAATTCCATAGACTTTATAGTCCATGGGGTCTCACAGAGTCAGACATGACCGAGCAACTTTCACTTTCACTTCAAGTCAACCTAAGTGAGAATCACCAGAAAAACAATCTGTGGATTTGGACCCTGAAACTCACCTATAGTACATTAAGATATAACTACAACATGATTAAACATTAGAGAAGAAGATTCTATTAAAATAGTAGAAAGATTTCTATAAAAACCTAATTTTGGGAAATAATAAAGATTGGAACAAAAGTTTAGTTGCATGGATAAATTAGAATTTAAATTTTGCTGAAGGAAATGCTAGATAACTGCAAGATATATGAATTAATCATAAACAAAGAGGGCATAGAGGAAAAAGCACTAAAACTATTAAAGGCAATTTAATATGTCCAGAGATAAAATTAGTAAATTCAATATATATCCTATAGAATTATCAGAAGATAACAGTAAGTGCCAGAATAAGAGGTAATTTTTAAGAATTTTTTTAAAAAAAGTTAACTAAAAGCATTTTTCCTCTGATTCAGGAATTAACATTAATACCAAATAGAATTATAAAGAAGCAGAAAGAAGGAAGGAACCAAACATAACTGAAAAACAACCAAAACAACTATTAACAGAAAATAAGTATTAGTCACTCAGTTGTGTTTGACTCTTTGTGATTCCATGGACTGCAGCCCACCAGGTTCGTCTGCCCATGGAATTCTCTAGGCAATAATACTGGAGTGGGTTGACATTTCTTACTCCAGGGGATCTTCAGACCCAGGGATCGAACCTGGGTCTCCTGGATTGCTGTCAATTTCTTTACTATTTGAGCCACCAGGAAAACCTGATAGAAAAGAAAGCCTGCTTTAAATTATGAGAGGTTCATAGTTCACACCAGAAAAAATAAAATTAAAAAACAAAAAAGAAAAACCCAAAAGACTTGAGAAAACACTCTTGATTATTTATTTACTTTTTGGCCACAAGGCATGCAGGACCTTAGTTCCCTGACCAGGTGTTGAACCCAAGGTCCATGCAGTGGAAGCGTGGAGTCCTAACCATTGGACCACTAGGGAATTCCCAATACTGTTGATTTTTTTGAACCAATAGGGGCACACTCATATTCTATCCAGATCGCACTTTACAAATGGATGATTTTTAACTTCCTTCACTGTAAATGCTCTCAGCAGATATACTGCAATTATCAGCCTTCCTCAGGAATTACCCTAACTGTGGAGAGTTGCCTCCATCCACTCAAATCAGCAGCTCTTCCTTGAGGCAGCTGGGGTCCGAAGACTGATGCATATGGAAAAAGGAGGCTCAGCTGCCTTATCTCAACTCAGAGTAACAGTGAAGGGCCATCCTACAGCTTCGGAGCTCTGTGGGTTCAATGACAGCCACATCTGAAACTGTAGTTCAACCTAATAAACCTCTTTGCTTGACACAGCTTCCCTCCCTTCCCTAGTGCTTCCTAAAAACCATTTGCATTAAAAATATTGATTTTATATTATGCCCCAAGGAATTCAGCAAGTCATATAACCAAACAGAAAATAAGCAAATAAATAATGATTCACAATGAAGTTATAGGCTGATAAAAAAATAATAAACCCACAAAACTTTCCACTGACAGATAATAAGTTCCCCAAAACAACAAAAAACCCTAAAGAAAATTTTTTAGAAAGAAAGAAAATGAATCCAGGATTAGAGATTCAAGAAGGAAATTTGACCAAAGAATTTGGCAGTCAAAAGTTTATTACTGATTGACAGCATAAATAATAACATAAATAATGAATAATTTGGGTTGAAAATAAAACAAGTTGGAATTAAAATACTGAACAATAACAATATGTGTAAAATGAAAAGATCTTAGGAAACACATTTTTCTAAGGTCCTGGTAATGTAAGGGATTAGAATGGGAGTGGCAACAAGATTTAGTAATAAAGACAGCAGTAGACTATTACAATTTTATATAAATACATTTGGAAATGTCAATAAATTAGGCAACAACCTAATTAAAGCAACTCTACATAAAATTGTTTCAAGAAGACACAGAAAAGTAAATTGACTCATTATTGTTCATGCTATGGTATAACTTTGACTAAAAATGATTGATTGTGTTAGTATACAGAAGAAAGTCACAACCCAAAGTATAAACAAAAAAGGAAAATTACTAAGCAAAATATATGTCAACCAATTCTGACAGTGCTCAGACACTTCTGGCAACATTGTTTAGTCCAGAAATGTAAGATATATTAATATTAGGATATACATTCAAAACATGCACAGATGAGAAAGGAAAAACATATTACACTAGATATAGAAGGCAGCATACAAAATTCAACATAAATTCATGAATAACAAAACCATCACCAGCTTTAAATAAATATCTTTAGTACCATACCACTATATAACCACTAACCACTTGGATGTGTATACTCAAAAAGAGATCATAAAAAGTGTTTATGAGGGTTTGGAGAAACTGAAGCCCTCATACATTGCTCTTGGAAATGTAAGATGATGCAGCCACTTTGAAAAACAGTTTTATGGCTTCTGAAAAAGTTAACTATAAACTTAAAATATGACATATCAATTTCACTGTTAGGAATCCAGCCAAGGGGAAGCATATGCCCACAGAAAGGCACAGATATGCAATGTATGGCAAAACTACTCATCAGTTCAAAAAATATGAACTGAAATGTCCATCAATGGATTAATAAAATGTGGTATAGCCATGCAAAAAATACTGTTCAGCAGTTTAAAATTATAAAGTACTAATGCATGCTACAAAACAGATAATTGCAGAAATATTATGCTAAGAAAAAAGTCAAACACAAAAATTACATATTGTATAGTTCTATTATATGAATTTTCCAGAAAAGGCAAATTTTAGAGATAGAAGATTAGTGTTTGTCTAGGGAAGGTATAAACGCTGGACTGGAAGAAACACAAGCTGGAATCAAGATTGCTGGGAGAAATATCAATAACCTCAGATATGCAGGTGACACCACCCTTAAGGCAGAAAGTGAAGAGGAACTAAAGAGCCTCTTGATGAAAGTGAAAGAGGANGACAAGTCAATCACTCATTTCTATGAATATTCAGTTCAGTTGCTCAGTTGTGTCCAACTCTTTGCAACCCCATGGACTGCACCACACCAGGCCTCCCTGTCCATCACCAACTCCTGGAGTTTACTCAAATCATGTCCATTGAGTCAGTGATACTTATAGTTTATTCATTTTTCCTGCTTCACAGCAGTACTATTATACATTAAAAAACACATGGAAAAAAAAATCATGTGTTTCAGGAAATCAATGAGTTTAAGGAAGTTATGAAATATTTTTACCTACTTACGATAACAAATTTCAAGATCACTGATATACAAACTAAGTATTAATTTAGGGTGCTATGCATAACAACCTTNATTTTTCCTGCTTCACAGCAGTACTATTATACATTAAAAAACACATGGAAAAAAAAATCATGTGTTTCAGGAAATCAATGAGTTTAAGGAAGTTATGAAATATTTTTACCTACTTACGATAACAAATTTCAAGATCACTGATATACAAACTAAGTATTAATTTAGGGTGCTATGCATAACAACCTTTGCTGCTGCTGCTAAGTCTCTTCAGTCGTGTCCGACTCTGTGCGACCCCATAGACGGCAGCCCACCAACATTTAAGTATATATTAAAAACACAACACTGAAAAATGAATTAAAATTTCAAGAAGGAAAAAAGTAAAGTGAAACAAAATGAAATATTAAAGCAATTAAAGAAAAATTATATTTACCTATAAAAACTTTAAAAAGTGTAAGTCAAAGAATAATACTGTGGGAAGTCTGATCAGNTTTGCTGCTGCTGCTAAGTCTCTTCAGTCGTGTCCGACTCTGTGCGACCCCATAGACGGCAGCCCACCAACCTTTAAGTATATATTAAAAACACAACACTGAAAAATGAATTAAAATTTCAAGAAGGAAAAAAAAGTAAAGTGAAACAAAATGAAATATTAAAGCAATTAAAGAAAAATTGTATTTACCTATAAAAACTTTAAAAAGTGTAAGTCAAAGAATAATACTGTGGGAAGTCTGATCAAAGAAAGAAAAGCTAAAGAAGTGTATATTTGATAATGCATATTAAAAAACACTGTGAACATTAAAAAACTGAAAAGAATTATATTTTCTCTCAAATTAATGCATGGGGTTGGGCTAACATAAAGCCATAAAAGTTTATATTTTAAATACATTCATTAATAATATATGAACATGAATATTAGAAATAAAAATATCTACCTATGCTTTAATGTGATTTATATAGAATCACTGCCTAACAAGTGCTCAGTAAATGCACATAAATAATTAAATGCCAGTTTGAATAATGTTTCAAGGTTTATGAATTCAATATTATCCAAAAGTTAACTGGAAATTTTGTCATAGTTATGCTTAATTCAAATAACATTATGTGAAATGCACCCGTGCATTTTTACTATTGTTCATTTCCTATTTTTTTTGATATTTTTATGCTCATTGTTCTTTGATTTCAACTTCTCTAACAATGAGCAAATCATTGGAATTTAGCCCTTGGGGGGTTTGGCAACTTTAAAAAATTAAATAAGCAATGAAAATTAGGAAGCTGTCATGTTGAGATTTGAACAGTGACACTTTGATTACAGTTGTGAGGCAAACACAGACAGCTGAATTATTTCCTTTATTACTTTTCCATCTTATATATGAAGGAACATTTTGATATCTGCCAATCATGTCAACATACTCTGAACTCATGCATCTTTTAAAATTCAAAACCTGCTTTTCTTGCTTTTTTTAATAATGCTGTACATATTTGTCCATCTTAAGTTTGCTTCTTCTTAAAACAGAATAGGAAGTATTATAAAAGGAGCTGTTATAGGGTAGATGAAGCTAGCTAATACAATTGTGAGGGGAAGAAATTAAGGTGATATAATGGGGAATATGTAACTTATTACATCATAAAGCAATTGCATTTATGCCTGATTGGCCTGGAAAGTTCCATGGACTGTGTAGGCCATGGGGTCACAAAGAGCAGACATGACTGAGCAACTTTCACTAATTCACTCACTGATTGAGAGACCACTAATTTGACTGTTTCCAAGTCAGCACAAAAGTAAACGTCAATAGTAAATGTGGTTCCTCTTTTGTTTGCTCCTAAAGGTGTCTAAATTATTCCAATTCCACTGTTCACTGGTTTCAAATGTAAAATCAAATTATATGTCAGTGGGAGGATATCTACATTTCCCAATGGAGACAATATATGGTAACTGAAATACAATTTTAAAGGAAGTTATATAAATACCATTCAAAAGACCACATTTCTGGTAAGTCAATAGATAAAGTAGCTGATCACTATGACTGATAAAGTGCATTTGCATATTATTCATCACTAGTGGAATTTTCTCTACTTACGAGTAATCATTATAAAGGATAGAAAAGAGAAGCTGTTTCTGAGCGAGATCTGATGGTAGTTTCGAAAATAGCTTCCATTTCTTATTGGAGGACCAGGATCCACATATGATTTTCAGAGATTTCATTAAGCCTTTGAAATTATATGCACCATTTATCCACGTACATGCCATGACATTTTGGGAGGAAAAGATCTATACTTATCTTCATATTTTCTGTAATCCAAACCAGGTACCTGATGATGGAAGCCGAATGCAAGTAAATAAAGAAAAATTTAAGTTACAGACAATGAAGAGTTGCCGTGGAGTTTTAAAATAGCATCTGCATAAATATCCACTGCTATAGACAATTATTGTTGGCATAGCAATGGCAATGTTTTATACATTGAAAGATTGCTTTTTATGCCTACCTATGACATTTCTTTATGGTGAACAAAACATAAAATAATTGGGATGTCGTGTTTTGTTGATCATTTGGAAGCTATTCATCAAATACATAGAAGGAGTTTGTTTCAAGTAGACTAAATAACATATTCTTTCTTACTAGCTTTTTAGAAAGGAGTCAATAAAATAAATGTCTTCAGTCACCACAGAATTATCAATCTTAGTTTTGGGTTTTTTTTCTGCTTTGAATCAACAAGCATGCCAGTAATTGCTGTCCTTGTGACCTTTAAAATGTCAATTCATTCATAATGAAAGACAAGGAAAAAAAGATGATGAAGCAATTTAAGAACAAACAAGTATTCTCACATATACTCTGTATATATATACATCACACACTGCTGCTGCTACTGCTGCTGCTAAGTCACTTCAGTCATGTCCGACTCTGTGTGATCCCATAGATGGCAGCCCACCAGGCTCCCCAACCCCTGGGATTCTCCAGGCAAGAACACTGGAGTGGGTTGCCATTTCCTTCTCCAATGCATGAAAGTGAAAAGTGAAAGTGAAGCCACTCAGTCGTGTCCGACCCTCAGCGACTCCATGGACTGCAGCCTTCCAGGCTCCTCTGTCCATAGGATTTTCCAGGCAAGAGTAGTGGAGTGGGGTGCCATTCCCTCACATACAATTTATCTTCTAAACTTAATATATAGGAGCTCTTTCCTATCAAAGTACAATGGGATGTTTTTTATTCTCTAGGACTCAATTTAACAGTGAGAAAGGTGTAGGAGAAAATACCTACTCATGCCTTCTTTTGTTGCTCTTGTATGAAAGCTACATTTCTCCTACTTATTTGACATTGTTGACTCTCTCTTTCTTCCTATAAGTTACAGAGACACTCTGTTTATCTTAAACTTGACCAATGATAGATTCTGGTAACCATTGTCAAAGAATCTGGGAAAAAAAAAATTGCTAGCTAGATGTTTTCATCACTCTGTCACTCAGTTTGCATTTGGCAAGAAAGAGAAAATAGGCGAGGTGTTATCTAGGTAAATAACTAAGACCTATTAAGCAATAGTTGATAAAGGGGAATAATCAGAATAATTCCTTCTCAACTTTCAAAGGTAATTTTCTGCCCTGGTCTGAATTTTAAGAAAAATTCAATTATTTATAGCAAATACTTGTCTGTATTATTTTATTCTAATGTTAAATATGTAATTTAACCTACTTTGTACTATCTAGTTTCACAATATTCTATTCTTTTCTAGTGAGTCAAATTCCTGTTTCGGATAAAGATTGAAAGACATATGCATTTTATTTTCAATACCTAAGGATAATCTGTCCTAGAAGACTGAAAATCTATTATGAGAAAACCAGGTCTATATTGGAGAAGGCGATGGCACCCCACTCCAATAGTCTTGCCTGGAAAATCCCATGGACGGAGGAGCCTGGTAGGCTGCAGTCCATGGGGTCGCTAAGAGTCGGGCATAACTGAGCAACTTCACTTTCACTTTTCACTCTCATGCATTGGAGAAGGAAATGGCAACCCACTCCAGTGTTCTTGCCTGGAGAATCCCAGGGACGGGGGAGCGTGGTGGGCTGCCATCTCTGGGGTCGCACAGAGTCGGACACAGCTGAAGCGACTTAGCAGCAGTAGCAGGTCTATATATGGCACATATGGTTTATTGAATGCTAATGAATTAAAGTCCCAGCTTTCTTGAATACATTGTATGTGTAAGGGAAAAAAAATAATTTATTCACAGTTGTAATGATTCAGAATGACTACTGGCACTATTAGGATTTTTTTTTTTTCCCATGATAGTTATGTTACATTAAAATAAGCCAACTGGTACAATGATGTTATTAGGTAGAAGATATATTCATAAAATTTGAAATAGTATACAAATACAATTATAATATCCAGAGGCACTGAATGGTAATGCAAATTATGTTTTTTAGTTTTAGATGTAAACGTTTAACACAAAGATGATTAATCTGCCAAGTCAAGCTAAATTATTTTTCATTTGGAAGAGGGCTAATGTAAAGCACTAAACCATTGGTTCTAAAATTTTGCAGCAAGCTTTTAAGTAACTTCTTTATCCATTTAAAATTTCTGTGTAACAGTAAATATGTATTGTACAAATTTTGGAACTGCATAGTACATTCTTCTTTTTTTTTTTTTTTAAAGGACTGACAACTATTTTCAGACTATCATATTCTTAATTTCAAAAATGAACAAAATATCCAATTCAAAAGGGCTCTTTCATTTAGAAATAGATGTGCTGAAACTGGAATTGCATCTGTTCAATGTGTTAGAATGGGACTCTTAAGCACTTGTGGTAGATTATTGTTTGCTGGATAAAATTTAAGAACACCATCTGTTAAGCTTTATGTATAAATTTTGTAACTCAAATTTTGGATATAATAATGTGAGTAAAATAGATGCAGCAGCAAATCATATTATTGCAAATGAAACAGATTACATGATGTGTTTAGAATGTGAAATATTTCTATTCCATAACAATGTGTTAAAAATATGATGGTACAGTTTTTTCATGAAAGTACTATGCCTAATTCATCTTGCAGACTATATAACAGCACAAAGTACATTTAAAGACCCAAATAAAGGTTTTGATATATAAAAGCATACTTTTAAATTAATAAAATAATTTATTTGCTCAACAGCAATCACTTTTTCTAGAAAAAACTAGTAAAAAAAATACAAACAGGAAATTGATTATAATGGTGGCTTGGCAACTATTCTTATCTTTCCATATCTCTATCTGAGAGAGAGGAAACAGTGAGAGAAAGGGGAAGCCGGACAGATGGGTTGGGGGGGAGGAAAGAGACTGATTTGCATGGTTTTCAAAGGTTGGGATTATGGTTTTCTCTACAACTTCTGTTCTCTAATGGGTCCAAGAAAATCACTAATTTTCATTCTTTCCAGTCATTTCTTATTGTCAGTTCAGGAGTGATAATGTAAAAAATCTTTACATGCAAATACAGAAACCAGAAGATTCTCTGCCTATATGTTTTCAATTACTTTTTCAGTTTCTCTTGGAGAAAAACATTTTTGTCAAGAGCCTGGATGAGCCCTATGAGGTACATTCTTAGTTGTGACAGAGAGCTAGGATCCTATATTTCCTTAATGTATGTTCTTGCTCACCTGATACAGTGGTGATACTTGTTCGCCTGATACTCGTTTGATAGCTCTTTTGATTGTTATAAAGAGATTGTTATTATGACTTCTCCCACATCTCAGGAACAAATAACAAGACTGTATACAGCAGAGGATGTGATAAAAATATATCTCTATGCATATCCCAATTATCTGTTATCCTGCTGACCATAATTACATTTTGCATACCACAGGACTGTTCTTTGACCCAGGGAAAACTGATACCATGCTGTGAGGTCTGTCTGCATTATAGTTAGTGTACTTTGGAAAATAAAGTAAGGGAGGAATTTGAAAGGGTACATTCCCTCCATGCAATTATAATCAACATAGATCTCTTCAGATAACCTTCCCTACTTGCCCTTGCATAGCCACTGCAGGTGATGATCAGAGAGAAGAGAGTTCAATGCCTCTGAGAAGTGATTTAAATGAAGGCTTAATAATATACATTATGCAATGTTTCCAACTACTATGTTATCATTGCTCTTAGAAATAAAACCTATATATTTCCATACAAAAGGAAAAACTGATGACAGTATAAAGCAAGATTTCTTCAAATATTTGAAATTTGGAGTTAAACTATCAGGAGATTAATAACTGTAAGAAAAAAAAAATCAAACTGTGTTCTATACCCAACAAGAATTGTTAATGTTAGCATATTTTGAAGTAATAGGTGTTAAAGGTAGTTTTGAAATGGAACTTTAAAAGGACCTGCAGAAAAGTATTTGCAGGATTTATACCTGCATTCCCAGGTATGTATGTGTGCATGTTACATCAATAAGGTGAGACAATCATGTTTATATATACAACTGAGGGATTTCATGGTGATACAAGAACATGATGGATGGGAGACAGCATTCATGATCATTTAAACCTGTATTTATTAATTGAGGGAACACTGAATTAGTCCATTTGTTCATCTTTAGGATGAAGATGGGAATCAACAGCACAGGGGACAAACCTGTCTAATGAACAGTGAGCTTTTTACACACAGTGTTTTACAAAACATTTAGTTGTCCAAATGTATATATCAAAATATTTTATACAAATACTCCATGTCCATATTTTCCTATGAAATCTGTGAAAACTGCATGCAAATAATTGACAGGGCTTGCTTTGTAGCTGATTTCTTTAAAATGGGAAACGTTCTCCACGGCCACACCACGAAGTACAATACACATATTTTACACAAGCATTGTACTTAATTGCATTTTCCAGTCACCTGAAAATAACTGTGTGCTCTAAAATGGAGGGTACCCATGAATGAAACTTTGGCAAATTTAAATAGATTAAAATAATTGCTATGTGTTTTTTATTACAGGCATTTAACTTATATAATCAGGAAAGTAACTAGTGGAGTCTGTACTTAATTCTAAGGGAAATACTGTTCAGCTTCAGTTCTGAAATTTGCCATTTTATACGATATTATCTACCATAATATTTCCCATTGACCCTTTCTCGCTTTTTGAGTATCTTGGATGTTTCTGTCTATGAAAAAGTTTCTCAAGATATGCTCCACTTTGAAATGTTCTCTACACTTTTAACCTATTCTCAATCACGCTGGATTATTTTTAATCAAACAACATAAAGTCACAAACAATAAAAAGTAAATTCCACCCTACCCTTCATGAAATACTTAATGACTGACTAAGTTGCTGTCATGTGCCCTTTTGTTTAATCTAAGAGGATATCACTTGCATTCATGTTTAGGGAGGCTAGACAAGTTTAGGTACGTGGTATATGGTGGCATTTTAAAAACTGGATTATTTCCTTCATATTTTGTACTATGATAAAACATTTGTTTTGATATAGAACTTCTCCTTTTCTATGAAGACAAAAAGGTATCTTCAAAGATATACACGCATGGAAAATGTACAAGTCACTTACTATTTGCTGCTTTATTTATAAAGTAGGTAATTCAAGAATGTCTTTTAAGGCTTATGGAAAAAGACTCTCATTCACCACCTTCAAGGAAATCATGTCTACAGTGTAGAATGTGAACTGATTTTTCCCACCTCTGAAAGAGAAGTCTACCTGATAATAAGACCAAACATTTACTGAAAGTTTAATATTTACCAGTTAATTTTGTAAGTAATTAACATGTAGTAACTAAGGAAGGAACTATCGTACTAGTTTTAAGATGAAGAAATGGCGATACCAAATATTTAAAGGAATTGTTCAGTGCCACACACTTGAGAACTGAAGGAACTAGTATTTTAGCCCTGGCTAACTGGCTTAGCTTTATAATTATATAAATCATATATATATATATATATATATAATTTATCATACATACATATTTATATTAGAATTTATCATACATATTTATATTATAATTTATCATTAAACTTTACTGTTATCAAATTATTTTAAGATTAATGAGCATAATTATTTCTTATTTTGCAATTTTATCCATGTGAATGTATCTATAACCTAAGAGGCAGATGAAGAGAAAAAGAAAATACATTTAAGGAGAGTCATAAAGCAAATAATATGACAGATTATTTACATACATGATTGATTTTAATCCTTGAAATGATTATAACATTATAAGATCTCATCTTTGAAGTGAAGTAAAGTAAAGTGAAGTCACTCAGTCATATTCAACTCTTTGCAACCCCGTGGACTATAGCCTACCAGGCTCCTCCATCCCTGGGATTCTCCAGGCAGGAATACTGGAGTGGGTTGCCATTTCCTTCTCCAGGAGATCTTGGGGCTCAAATTGGTATAAATAACTTTGTATACAAGAATTTACTCAATTTCCCCATTTTGCTCTTTTTCAGTTGCTACATCTGACTTTTTGTGACCCATGGACTGTAGCCCTCCATTTTCTCTGTCCACAGAACTCTCCAGGCAAGAATACTGAAGTGGGTTGCCATTCCCTTCTCCAGAGGAATCTTCCCAACCCAAGGGTTGAACCCAGGTCTCCTGCATTGCAGCTAGATTCTTTACCATCTGAAATACCAGTTAGGAAAAAATTTTATGAGAATTAATGGACTATATGGAATTTATAATAAGCAATATTAAATGTCATTTGTAAAACTGGTAGTCCATATCCCATTTACAAGTGCTATTTATGATAAATCTGTGTGTATGTATGACAGGGCTTCCCCAGTGGTCTCCTGCTAAATGTGCTAAGTCACTCACTTATGTCCAACTCTTTGTGACCCTATGGACTATAGCCCTGCAGGCGCCTCTGTCCCTGAGATCCCTCAGGCAAGAGTATTGGAGTGGGTTGCCATTTCCCTTCTCCAAGAGATCTTCCTAACCCAGGATATAACCTGGGTCTCCTGCCATTGCAAGCAGATTCTCTAGTGCCTCAGCCACCAAAGAAGCCCATATGTCACAGTGGTAAAGAATCTCCCTGCCAATGCAGGATGTGCAAGAGACGTGGGTTCAATCCCAGTTCATGGGGTCAAAAAGAGTCAGACATGACTGAATGACTGAGCATGCTTGCATGTATGCTCAGTGCTGACCTTTTTCGAGAGAACTAGTGATAAAACATTACTAGTGCATCACAGGACATATATGTCTATACATATCTGCTTGATGACTTATTCCTGCTAATACCTTAAGAATTCAGTTTCTCACTATTGGGCCCTAAGGACTTAAGACAAGGATGCAAGAAATACCAGAAATGTACATAGGTCCTTTGAACCAAAAAATTCTGGGAATTCAGGTGGATGTTAACATTCCAGCAACTTGACCTTTACTATTTTCTTTAGAAAGGTTAAATTGCATGTCTCTTTAAGTTTTCAAGGTAGAAATCAGAAATAAGCCTTTCTCCACACAAGAAAATGAATCATATATTAAATATACCAAATAATTCATAGAAACTCCCTCTCACTAAGCTTAGGACCATTATAAAATATATTACATATAATTCAAATAATCCAACCTAAACAGCAATGTTAGTTTAGATTAACATTATGATATAACATATAATACTAGTTATTTTAGTATTTTCTGTCAACAGAATCCCCACAGTGTCTCTAACTAGTGATATATTGTTTAATCTTTAAGGAAAAATTAAACTACATGAGCCAGGTTTTGTAAAGACAAGAATAGCATAGTATTATTTCTAGAAAACTAGTATTAAAGGTAATTTATAGATTACATATCAAATTTTATGATTTTTAATGTAACTATAATCTACTGGACTTCGGCCACCTCATGCGAAGAGTTGACTCACTGGAAAAGACTCTGATGCTGGGAGGGATTGGGGGGAGGAGGAGAAGGGGACGACAGAGGATAAGATGGCTGGATGGCATCACTGACTCAATGGGCATGAGTCTGAGTGAACTCCGGGAGTTGGTGATGGACAGGGAGGCCTGGTGTGCTGTGGTTCATGGGGTCGCAAAGAGTCGGACACAACTGAGTGACTGAACTGAACTGAATCTACTGGACATTTACTGTGTTCCATATACTACACAAAGCAACTTATACCAACTCTGTAAGAATAATTATTTTAATGTGTAGATATATTGCAATTATTAAAAAAAATACACACACAGACATATGCAATCTCTCAAGTCTTCATAACAAGGAAGAATTGGGAACAAGAATTTCAGCCCAGTCTCCACAAAATTTCAAGATTACTGAGATTAGAGTTTAAATTTAATACACATGTAAACATTTAAAAAGGAAACCGCAATGTCAATCTCTGAAGTAGAATATTTCGTGAAAATAACTCAACTTCATCTCCATCGAACAGGCACATCTCCTCCTATCTAGACAGAAGGCTATGTAGGCACACCTGTTGACACATAGGGACATATGATAACTTGAATATAGATTTTTGAAGAGCTAAAAATAACCTTAAAGGTTTTTTTTTTTTTTAAATTCAGCTCTCTCATCTTATATATAAAGAAGTAAAGCAGAAAAAAGTTTAAAAGTTTGGCCTTAGCTACGAGAAACACTGGGCTGGAAGAAGCACAAGCTGGGATCAAGATTGCCAGGAGAAATATCAATAACCTCAGATATGCAGGTGACACCACCCTTATGGCAGAAAGTGAAGAACTAAAGAGCCTCTTGATGAAAGGGAAATAGAGTGAAAAAGCTGGCTTAAAGCTCAACATTCAAAAAACTAAGATCATGGCATCTGGACCCATCACTTCATGGCATCTGGACCCATCACTTCATGGCAAATAGATGGGAAACAGTAGAAACAGTGGCTGACTTTATTCTTTGAGGCTCCAAAATCACTGCTGATGGTGACTGCAGCCATGAAATTAAAAGATGCTTACTCTTTGGAAGGAAAGTTATGACCAACCTAGACAGCATATTAAAAAGCAGAGACATTACTTTGTCAACAAAGGTCCGTCTAGTCAAGGCTATGGATTTTCCAGTAGTTATATATGGATGGGAGAGTTGGACTATAAAGAAAGCTGAGCACTGAAGAATGGATGCTTTTGAACTGTGGTGCAGAGAAGACTCTTGAGAGTCCCTTGCACTGCAAGGAGACCCAATCAGTCCATCCTAAAGATCCGTCCTGGGTGTTCACTGGAAAGACTGATCTTGAAGCTGAAATTCCAATACTTTGGCCACTTGATGCAAAGAGCTGACTCATTTGAAAATATCCTGATGCTGGGAAAGATTGAGGGCAGGAGAAGAAGGGGACAACAGCGGATGAGATGGTTGGATGGCATCACCAACTCAATGGACATGAGTTTGAGTGAACTCCGGGAGTTGGTGATGGACAGGGAGGCCTGGTGTGCTGTGGTTCATGGGGTCACAAAGAGTCAGACACGACTGAGCGACTGAACTGAACTGAACTGAATCTAATTAGTGGATCCAGAAACTCTGGCTCTTAGAGCATTTTTTAAGTTTAATTTATAAAAAGAATGAATAGTCTATCAAGTCAGTATATTTTCATTTACATATCAGGAGAAAATTTTAATATGACAACTTCTCTTGTTAAAGCATTTTTATGTTTATATTTAATTTTTAATATGGTATCTTGTTGTTGTTGTTCAGTCACTAAGTCCATCCTGTCTGACTGTTTGCAGCCTCAAGGACTGTCCACTGTCCATGGGGGTTTCCTGGCAAGAATACAGGTGTGGGTTGTCATTTCCTTTACCAGGAAAGCTTCCTGACCAAAGGATGCAACTTGTGTTTCCTACATTGGCAGGCACTTCTTTACATGGTCTTATTCAAAATGTACAAAATGAAATTCAGAATCTACTCTCAAAATGCATTTCAGAATCTTCATATAACTACTGTGAATGTGAACTGTTGCTGCTACTACTAAGTCGCTGCAGTCGTGTCCGACTCTGTGCGACCCTATACACGGCAGCCAACCAGGCTCTGCCGTCCCTGGGATTCTCCAGGTAAGAACACTGGAGTGGGTTGCCATTTCCTTCTCCAATGCATGAAAGTGAAAAATGAAAGTGAAGTCGCTCAGTCGTGTCCGACTCCTAGAGACCCCATGGACTGCAGCCTACTCGGCTTGTCCATCCATGGATTTTCCAGGCAAGAGTATTGGAGTAGGGTGCCATCATCTTAAGTTGAATTTTGCCTTTAAAGGATTGTTAGAGGATAACTTTACAAATTATAGTAATTCCTTTGTATGAAAACTCAGGCTAATGAGAAGAATTTGGATAGTAAAACAGTTGAATTACACAATTGAGTTAGAAATGGCCACTTAGGCTTTTTAGCCGGTTCCTCTGAAAGCAGCAGAACCAATTTAATCAAACAGTGTGAAGAGAGTGACAGATGAAAAGCACATCCATCCCAGTAGATCTGGCATGACTTGAAAGACAAAATCTATCACAATGAGTTAAAAGCACAATGTGAAAGGGAAACAGACAGGCTTGATTTACATGTGCGCTCTATCAGAGCAAAGATAACGATCGCAGAATTCATCTACTCAAAGCACACTTGAGCTGTAGAGGAAGAGTGTCAGGCCAGCACAGCCCCCAAATGACAAAGCAACAGAAATCCCACATCGGAAAGGCCAGCACAGCCCCCAAATGACAAAGCAACAGAAATCCCACATCGGACCTTCTGCCATTAGATTAATAATTCATACTTTAGAACAATCTGCAAAATACTTAATGGAAAGTTTAGATACAGCACTTGAAAGTTAAGATTTTTGGACTCAGTAACTTTTAAAATTCCATTAGAAAATTATTGGAAAATACATTACTGAAGTGGACAAACTAGAGAAAGGACATATTAAATGTGTCCAATTTAGCTATACTTTGAATCTTTGTAATATTAGTAAAGGACTACTAATTACTGTACATAGCATCTTATTTTTAGTTACCATACATTTAAAAAATCCCCAAAATAGTATAAATGGATCCTTTCCTTTTCCTCTAAATTCTTTATTTTAAGCTCTGCAGTATATATAATATAGAAAGAGTTGCACACTTTTAATATATGCATTTTGATAAGTTTGGTCATTGCATACATACACAATGCCATCACCACCATCAAGGTAATAAAGATACTCATCAACTTCAAAATATTTTGTGTATGTGTGTGTGTGTTAAGAATTCTTGGCATGGGATCTATATTCTTACACTGATTTTAAGAGCACAATACCATATTAAGTTTAAACTTGATGTTATACAGATGTTCAGAATTCATTCATCCTATAATCACCAGTTTGTAACTATTGAGAAAAGGCTTTCCATAACCTCTCCCTTTATACCTTAACAATCATCATTTTATTCTGCTTTCTATGAGTCTGACTATTTAGATAGTTCAAATAAATAGCATACAGTATCTGTAGTTCTATGACAGACATTTCACTTAGCATAATGTCGTCCATGTCTGTCTATGATGTCCTAAATGGTAGGATTTCTTTCCTTTAAAAACTGCTTAATACTCCATTATACACATAGAGCCCATTTTCTGTAGCCATTCATCTGTTGACGGACATATGGGTTGGTTTCTTATCTTGATTCCTGTGAACAATGCTGCAGTAAACATGAGAGTGAAGATTTCCCTTCAAAACTCTAATTTAAATACCTCTGGTATATACTCAGCAGTGGGAATTCTGGATCATGTGGCAGTTGTACAAATTTTGAAGAAAACTTTGTACTGTTTATAAGAGGCTGTGCCATTTTACATTCCCTCCCACGACATATAAGGGAGCAAATTTCTTTATATTTTCATCATCACCTGTCATTTTTAATAACCATCTGTTATGAGGCACTATCTCACAGTGGTTTTTTATTTGTGTGTATCTGATGATTAGTAGTGACAAACACCTTCTCATACACCTGTTGGCTATGTACATATATTCTTCAGTTAAATGTCTACTCAAATACTTTGCCTTTATTTGGGTTATTTGCTTTTGTTTTTTGGTGCTACCTGAGTTGTAGAAATTCTTTATATATTGAGTTACAGGTGTTTCTTATCCAATATATGCTTTACAAAGATTTTCTTCCATTCCTGCATTGTCTTTGAATTATATTGCTTCCTCTGTTGTAAAAATAAACTTACATTCATTTTAAGTTTATCATTTTCCCTGATAAATGGCTCAGGGAAGAATTCAAAAGAGAAGTAAAAAATCAAGACAGATGAAATGAAAACATAAGATACCAAAATGTATGGGATACAGCAAAAACGGCAAGAGGAACGTTTACAATAAATGCCTACACGAAGAAAGAATTAAAAATCTGAGATAATCTAACTTATACCTCAAGGAACTAGAAAAAGAAAAAACTGAGCCCTAAGTTAGCAGAAGGAATGAAATTATTAACAATAATAATGAAATTATTAACAGTAGAAATAAATGAAATAGAGACTAGAAAAATAGAAAGATCAACAAGACTGAGTTGGTTCTTTAAAATGATAAAATTGTCAAGCCTTTAGCTACACTAACCAAGAAAAAAAGACTGAAATTACAAATGAAAGATAGGTTATTGCCGTTGATTCAGCTGATGAAAAGAAATAAAAGCATCTTAGAGACGACCATGAATAATTATAACAAATTTGACAACCCAAAAGTATTAGATAAATTTCTAGAAACCTACAACCACCTACTAAGACTGAATTAAGAAGAAACAGAAAACATGAACATGTCAGTAACAAATAAGGAAACTGAATCAGTAATCAAAATTATGCCAAAGGAAAGCTCAGTATGAATCTGGGTAAAGGGTTTTTCATTTACCCTTATTCTACTCTAAGGATGCTGATGGGTAAGTGATACATCTTTACTCTAGGATGTTGATGGGTAGGTCATATATGGTGCTAACTCTGCTCTGTGAACAATGTAGTACTATCTAAGTGTGGAAGATCTTTTAACATATGGGTTTTTGGTATTTCCTGAATAATTATCAAATTTAATTTTTGAACAGAGACGCAAACCTTTTGATATTGGGCAAAGAAAGAAGTGAGTGTCTATTGTAAAATCTTAATCATGGGTCTGATTTCTCAACTTTATTTTTGCCACTCTATTTGCTGGTAGCTCAGATGGTAAAGAGTCAGCCTGCAATGCGGGAGACCTGGGTTCAATCCCTGGGTTGCGAAGATGCCCTGGAGAAGGAAATGGCAACCCACCCTAGTATTCTTGTCTGAAAAATCCCATGGATGGAGGAGACTGGCGGGCAACAGTCCGTGGGGTCACAAAGAGACACAACTGAAGGACTTCACTTTCACTTTCATTGTTTTAATAGGTAAATAAGTAAAGTACATTAAAGAATAGATTGGCAAAGTCTGATATTATATCAACTGTAAATAATGAACTAACAAAAAGTTTCTATGCTTCCAAAGGACTTCCAGCATCATTAGTGGTTTCTAGAAAGTAAATTATGTGGGATTGATTTTCTTAAAGACAGAATGAATAGTCAGAATGCAACATTTCACCATTGAAGAAGGATCAAGCTGAGAGGGAACAAAATCTTCCCTTTGAAAAGTCACTCATAAAACAGTAAAATGTTGACTAAAGCCTCTTTGACTTTAACAGAATAGGACATTAGAGATAAATTTTTAGGAAACAATACACATTACAACAAATGCAAAGGAAAAAAAAAATTAAAATACAAGACATTCAGATATGGCCAAAAGAATGAAACACTTTAAAGAAATACCTTTAGCATGTTTTTCTTGCTTTATAAATGGAAATTTTTTTCAAAGTAAAATTTGAAATTTTACTTCAACAAAATAGCATACTGCTAACTGTAAAAGTTCAAAGACTTTAGAGAAGTGTGAAAGCTTATCTTTTTATTCTTTCAAATACTGTATAGGCAGGATAACAATAAACAAAGGAATTCAAATAAAAATATTAAAGAAAAATAAAATTTTTGTTATCTACCAAGACTCACAACATTCAGTATTATTCTCTACATTATATATTCGAAGTTAGTATCAGTTAAGAGAAATCTTACAGTTTTTTTTTTTTCCTTTCTTAAGAATATAGTTCACAAAATGACCAGCCAACACTGAATCTAGAAACAATCAATTTGTTCAATCATTTTTCTGCCTATTAATGCTGTCATATCTGTACTTCATATGTTATTTTGAATTTCAAGGAGAATCAGATTTTATAACTATTTGTCATATTTTTTCATGTTCAGATGTTATTAAAAATAGTTCCCTCACCCTACACACAAACACACAGAATTTCTTCAAGGAATAAGCTCTCGGAAAGACAATTGTAAAGATCTACCTGGTGAGTAGACATACAAGGGACTTTAAAATTAAATGCTTCCTGAATATCAGAAGTTTACACTAGAAAAATGTTAGTATCAAATTAAAATTTTGGATTATAAATGTATATTGAGAGATACTATTTTATATAAATATTAGCATAGCTTCTAAGCACAAATTAAGATCAGAGTACCAAAAGTGGTACAATTGTTAGTGTTGTCCTTAAACTTCATATGCTGCTGCTGCTGCTGCTAAGTTGCTTCAGTTTTGTCAGACGCTGTGCGACCCCATAGATGGGAGCCCACCAGGCTCCCCGATCCCTGGGATTCTCCAGGCAAGAACACTGGAGTGGGTTGCCATTTCCTTCTACAATGCATGAAAGTGAAAGTGAAGACACTCGGTCATGTCTGACTCTTAGTGACCCCATGGACTGCAGCCTACCAGGCTCCTTCCTCCATGGGGTTTTCCAGGCAAGAATACTGGAGTGGGGTGCCATTGCCTTCTCCAAACTTCGTATGAGAATATGTCTTTGTAAAATTGAAACTTCTAAGACCAGATACAATCATTAGGCATTTAAAATTTGGCAAAAAAAAAAAGGAAATTCCTGTAGTTAGTGTTTGGAGGAACTCAGCATGAGTTTCCCAGGATTATATCCCTAAAATGAATTTTAAAATACTTGAAAAGAGTTGGTATAGATTTTGAAAATTATAGTTTTAAATCATTGAGACAGTTGACATAAGTGACAGTAAAAGTTCCAAGGCATCAAAAACGATGGCAATGGAATCTGGAAAAGCAGGCTGCAGAATAAGAAGGCAAAAATAAGAGAATGAAGTGAAAAAACCTACATATGACCTTGTTTTCCCATCTCATGTGCAGACTGAATAAAAAAGGTACTTTACTACCAGAAAGTTAGGGGACCTTGCAATTTCATCCATGAAAAATGAGAAAGCCATGAAAAAAACAGTCATTGTCAAAGGCTGCTTTCAGTTTCAGATCCACTTGCTTCATGAAATATGTGTGGAGATTTGTGCCAAGGAAATATTAGTGTCACAAGTCTCCCCGTAAAGATGAATCTGACATGTATACAGACATGAGTGAAGTTTAACAGGGAGTGCTCTCAGGACCCATACCTGGGGGACAGGAGGAAAAAAGTAGAACTGGGAGATGGCAATGGTGAGCTGAAGTTTAGTTACAAAGGTCTGAGCTAATTCACTAATGATTCTGGATCTCATATTTTCACACCTCATCATTAACGAGTTTAAGCTGGGGGCTCTCCCAGGAAGAGGTGGGTGACTTCTGAGCTGTGACTTTATCTGAGAAAAGAGGAAGAGAGACTTAGTTGAGACTGCTGGTTGCTAATACCCCCATTGGCTGGTAAACTAAAGCCTGAGTTCTGCAGGACAAATCTGGACAACACATGACATAATCCTCTACAACCCACCTTTATTTCAACAATTTTAGTAGTCTCAGTGAGATTAACTAAAATCTACTGTGATTGTACCAAAACCTCATTGTCCCTCATGTGAATTATATTTCTTTAAGTTTCCCATAGTCCAATGCCAAAAACATTTTCCAATAAAGTTCATGCATGCAAATCTCAACAACTCTGAATCTGATCTGATTTCTGTGAAACTCAACCCATGATTTGCACTTGCAACAGCACTCAGTAATTGGCTTGGCAAATTTATACTTTAGAAACTCTCAATTCTGGGCTCAAAAGATTCTACTTCCTAGAAGAGAAATTCTTCCACCAGATGCTATAGAAGGAGTTCCATTCATCCTCAAATGAAAATTGTTCCCTGTCCATATATTTCAATTTTCTTGTTCCAAGAAAGCAGTTGTCAGGAGAGAAGCCATTCACCATTCAGGGAGAATTAATCCTGATCATTGGAATGAGGTGCACTTGCTATGCCATAATGGTTATCAGGGAATATGTATAGCACCCAAGAGATCAATTGGCGAGTAGTTAACTCCCCATTCTAATTCTGATGGTAAATTAACAAGCACAGCATTGGGACCCAAATGAGCATGGTGTATAGAGCTAAGATCACTCAGGAATGAGAATCTGGGTCACCCCACCAAGCAAGTCACCTCTTCAAAAGAAGAGTCTAGAATGGGTGATAGAAAAAGAGCTTCATGAGAATCCGTTGTGACTATTATAGCAGATGGAGGAAAGGGACTGTCACTTGTTTCTATCATCATTTTTATACATGTGCCCTACAAAAGAGGATTAGAAGTTTTAAAGTTTATAGACTGAGATATGAGCCATAATAAAACCACTGTATAAGGGCAAGATTAATAAAAAGGATATAAATCTTTTAGGTAGGAAGTTAGGCATGAGCAAAGAGGGGTAACCTAGCCAAAAAGGATGCAAGCTGATCTCTAAACCCTATCCCAGACAGCCCAGGAGAGCTCAGAGATATGGTACAAAATAACCACAGATACTTTTCGAATTCCTGTGCATGCACCCTAGGCACAGTGGATACAGACTAACTAAAGGGCCTTCCTCAAGTAACCCGCCCTAGAACCTTAGGTGGCAAAGAGCCCATGAAGAGTTCGTAAATATTCTATACATATATACATCTGATTATAACAGACTGAATAATAGGAAGACAAGCGCAACAGAGCCTGTTGTTATGTAACTTGCAACTGTCAATTCCCCTTCCAAATCCTAATCCATGTGATTTCAGAAAACCAAGAAGTCAGTTAATACATCTGATTTGCAAATATAAACCCCAAAGAAAAGGCCTGGAGCAGAAGAAAACTGTTAGCTAGGAAACAGGAACTAGGTTGGAGGAGATATCTTTAGGTATTCTCTTCTATTAGATAATGACCATCTAAGTTGTTACTGAGAAAGAGCAACAACAAAAAAAATGGTATCAAATTCAGGTGACTTACAGTCATCAAGACAGTATGGTATGGCATAAAGACAGAAATATGGATCAATGGAACAAAATAGAAAGCCCAGAGAGGCAAAAATATACAATGGAGAAAAGATCATCTCTTTAACAGGTGATGCTGGGAAAACTGGTCAACCACATATAAAAGAATGAAACTAGAACACTTTCAAACACCAAACACAAAAATAAACTCAAAATGGATTAAAGATCTAAGTGTAAGACAAGAAACTATAAAACTCTTAGAGGAAAACATAAGCTGAACACTCTGACATAAATCATAGCAAGATCCTCTATGACCCACCTCCCAGAGTAACTGAAATAAAAACAAAAATAAACAAATGGGGCCTAAATTAACTTAAAAGCTTTTGCACAATGATGGAAACTATAAGCAAGGTGAAAAGGAAGCCTTCAGAATGGGATAAAATAATAGCAAAAGAGACAACTGACAGAGAATTAACCTCCAAAATACATAAGCAGCTAATGCAACTCAATACTAGAAAAACAACCCAGTCAAAAAGTGGGCCAAATAGCTAAACAGACATTTCTCCAAAGAAGACATACAGATGGCTAGTAAACAAATGAAAAGATGCTCAACATCACTCATTATCAGAGAAATGCAAATCAAAACCACCATGAGGTTATTATCTCACACCAGTCAGAATGGGCATCAAAATTTTAGAAACAATAAATGCTGGAGATGGTGTAGAGAAAGGGAAACCTCTTACACTGCTGGTGGGAATGCAAACTGGTACAGCCACTATGGAGAACGGTGTGGAAATTCCTTAAAAAACTGGAAATTGAATTGCCATATGACCCAGCAATTCCACTGCTGGGCATACACACTGAAGAAACCAGAATTGAAAGAGACACATGTAACCCAGTGTTCATTTCAGCAATGTTTCAATAGCTAGGACATGGAAGCAACCTAGATGTCCATCCATAGACAATGGATAAGGAAGTTGTGGTACATATACACAATGGAATATTACTCAGTTATAAAAAAGAACATATTTGAGTCAGTTCTAATGAGGTGGATGAAACTGGAACCTGTTATACAGAATGAAGTAAGTCAGAAAGAGAAACACCAATACAGTATATCAACACATATATATGGACTTTAAAAAGATGGTAAAGACAATCCTATATCCAAGGCAGTAAAAGACACAGGTGTAAAGAACAGACTTTTGGACTATGTGGGAGAAGGCAAGAGTGGGATGATTTGAGAGAATAGCATTGAAACATGTATGTTACCATATGTAAAATAGAGGACCAGTGCAAGTTGGATGGGTGAAACAGGGGCCTCAAAGCTGGTACTCTGGCACAACCCAGATGGATGGGGTGGGGAGGGAGGTGGGAAGGGCTTCAAGATAGGAGACACATGTGCACCCATGGGTAATTCATGTTGATATATGGCAAAACCTACAATATTGTAAAGAAATTATTCTCCAATTAAAATAAATTAATTAAAAAATCAGCTGATTTATATTAAGATATTGCTAGCATTTTGCATTGGAGAAGGAAACGGCAACCCACTCCAGTGTTCTTGCGTGGAGAATCCCAGGGACAGGGGAACCTGGTGGGCTGCCGTATCTGGGGTCTCACAGAGTCGGACATGACTGAAGCGACTTAGCAGCAGCAGCAGCATTTTGCAAAGAAGGGGACAAGATGACTAAATAAGAGATAATGATTAGCCCATTCTTCTTTTCCCTATTCTCACTCTTTATCCAGAGAACTAGATTAGTGGAGTTGAAATTGTTGCTGTTTAGTCGCTTAGCCATGTCCAACTCTTTGCAACTCCATGCACTGTAATCAGCAGGCTCTCAGAAGAGCCTTCCACTATCTCCCAGAGGACAGAGTTGAAACAGAGAGTTCTTAAACAGAATGTTCTGGATCAAATATTCCTCATCAATTATAAGACTTAAATACAAAATTATCTGTTCTCAGGAGGCTTTTTCATCACCATCTAAACACAGTAGATGTCATGCGTGGTGATATTTGAGGCTTCACAAGTGGCACAGGTAGTAAAGAATCTGCCTGCCAATGCGTGAGACACAGGAAAGATGGGTTCGATCCCTAGGTCGGGAAGATCCTCTGGAGGAGGATATAGCAACCTACACCAGTATACCACAGATTGAGGAACCTGGCAGGCTACAGTTCTTGGGGTTGTAAAGAATTGGACATGACTGAGCAATTGAACACACACATGGTGGAATCTAAGTATCTCTACTAAATAGAATTCACCATCCAAGCTATTTAGTAACTCCAAGAGAATATTGCAGCCATGGGGGACCATGAGACATGAGAAATTCAACCATAATTAAAAACAATAACAGACTTTTAGTTTCTAGTACAACATGTAAAGAGCTTGAAAGTTGTCATCCTCATCCTTGCAGTAAGAAAAAAGATGAACAAACTGAAAATTGACAACTCTCTTTTGTATCTATCAGAGAATTGAGGTCAGGAGTCAAACTATCAATACCACATCAAAAATAGAAAAAGGTAAACACAGAGAATCAAAGGTACTTGGGAACCAAAGCTGCTGCTCTTGGAGCCAGCAACTGACAGAAATCATTAGTGAGTAATTAACTAACTGATGAGGCTGAGACTGAGAGATTAAAAGCTCCCTGGGGCCCAGTCTTAAGGAGATCCCCCAAACCTCTGTTTACTTCTGCAGTTCTACTAGGTTCTCAGAGTAACTATTTGGAAAAAATGCCTCCTACTTCTGGCACAGGAAGAAGAAATGTAATCATTTGAAAATAGTCCTAGTGCAGGCTAGTCTCCTTAACAAAGTCCTGTCCCCAGGGGAAACTATTAATATTTTACTAATGTCTAACCAACTTGGATTTTATCAGAGCATGACCCACCTGGGGGGTAGGGAAATTTAACTCCTAACTCCATCCTTTACTAGCTTTCCTTTCTCACATAGAAGTGATTGGCAGGGGCAAGCTGAGAAGTACTCACGGAGGTAGAGTTCAAGCAGATAGATCCCCTCAAATATGGAAACTTAAACATAGAATTATAGACACTTTCTCTCTTGCCTCACCTCACTACTACATCAACTGTGGTTCTCTGTAATAACAGGAGTTGCAGGTGAAAGAACTGAAGGGCTCAGATATTATTTAAGAAATAGTCTCTGGAGAAACACAACAGGGGAGACAAAACTGAGAACTCTGTAAAGATCTCAGCCTCTGATACTGCATCGAGAGAGAACAGTAAACACAGTCTGACTCCTAGTCTAACTTATTCCATAAGGTCAGTATTATGCTAATTCCAAAATAAGAGATATATTGCAAGAAAGGAAAATTACAGACCAATAGCTCTCATGAACACAGATGCAAAAATCCTCATCCAAATAGAAACATTATATGCCATGATCTTCTAGAATTTAATTTCAAGTACACAAATTAGTTTAACATCGTTACTGCATATTTTTATTTCTAGCATTTGCTTTTGATTCTTAGAATTTCCATTTCTCTGCTTACATTACCCATCTGATCCTGCATCTTGTACATTTTTTTCCATGACAGCCCTTAACAAGTTGATTATAGTTTTTAACTATAGATTATAGATTCTTGGTCTGATAATTCTCAAATTTTTGCTGTATCTGAGTCTAGTTCTGATGCATGTTTTATGTCTTCCAACAGTGCTTTTCTGTCTTAGTATGTCTTGTAATTTTTGCTGAATGCTGGAATATATTGGGTAAACAGAACAGAAATGGGTCTTTATTGTGGGTTTTTGTGTTTACCTGGCTAGGCATTAGGCTGTATTTACAGTTTGCTATAATTGTAGATGTCAGAGACTAAACCGTCCTCTGATGTACCTGTTTTGGATGTTTTTTTGTTTTTGAGTTTCCCTGAAATTTCTCCTTAAGGTTTGAGACAAAAGTTAGCTTTGTTATGTTTTCCTGCTATCATATAGGAACACTACTGAGATGCTTTGCTGCTGTTTCCCAGTTTATCTGTTTTCTTCCTCCCTTAGGTGTTATAGGAAAGCAAGCAGGCGATGCTGGTGAGCAGTTTTTCTCCCACATGTGGAAAGCTAAAGGGGACTAGAGTTATCAATTTCCGTCCTCCCAGATGACTTAAACAACAAACCCCCATAAGAAAAGTTGAAAGTGNAACTGTGGTTCTCTGTAATAACAGGAGTTGCAGGTGAAAGAACTGAAGGGCTCAGATATTATTTAAGAAATAGTCTCTGGAGAAACACAACAGGGGAGACAAAACTGAGAACTCTGTAAAGATCTCAGCCTCTGATACTGCATCGAGAGAGAACAGTAAACACAGTCTGACTCCTAGTCTAACTTATTCCATAAGGTCAGTATTATGCTAATTCCAAAATAAGAGATATATTGCAAGAAAGGAAAATTACAGACCAATAGCTCTCATGAACACAGATGCAAAAATCCTCATCCAAATAGAAACATTATATGCCATGATCTTCTAGAATTTAATTTCAAGTACACAAAGTAGTTTAACATCGTTACTGCATATTTTTATTTCTAGCATTTGCTTTTGATTCTTAGAATTTCCATTTCTCTGCTTACATTACCCATCTGATCCTGCATCTTGTACATTTTTTTCCATGACAGCCCTTAACAAGTTGATTATAGTTTTTAACTATAGATTATAGATTCTTGGTCTGATAATTCTCAAATTTTTGCTGTATCTGAGTCTAGTTCTGATGCATGTTTTATGTCTTCCAACAGTGCTTTTCTGTCTTAGTATGTCTTGTAATTTTTGCTGAATGCTGGAATATATTGGGTAAACAGAACAGAAATGGGTCTTTATTGTGGGTTTTTGTGTTTACCTGGCTAGGCATTAGGCTGTATTTACAGTTTGCTATAATTGTAGATGTCAGAGACTAAACCGTCCTCTGATGTACCTGTTTTGGATGTTTTTTTGTTTTTGAGTTTCCCTGAAATTTCTCCTTAAGGTTTGAGACAAAAGTTAGTTTTGTTATGTTTTCCTGCTATCATATAGGAACACTACTGAGATGCTTTGCTGCTGTTTCCCAGTTTATCTGTTTTCTTCCTCCCTTAGGTGTTATAGGAAAGCAAGCAGGCGATGCTGGTGAGCAGTTTTTCTCCCACATGTGGAAAGCTAAAGGGGACTAGAGTTATCAATTTCCGTCCTCCCAGATGACTTAAACAACAAACCCCCATAAGAAAAGTTGAAAGTGAAAGTGAAGCCGCTCAGTCATTTCCCTCTTTGCCACTGCATGGACTGTAGCCTACCAGGCTCCTCCATCCATGGGATTTTCCAGACAAGAATACTTGAGTGGGGTGCCATTTCCCTGTTCGCGTCTGTTAAAATAGTGCCCTTGAGGGTTGTCTTGTAGAAAGGAGAGAATGCTCTGGATGCAATTTATTGGCTATATTCCTTGTGTTGTACAATATACTCTTGTATTTTATTTCACTTATTTACTTGGCCTTGCTGCATGGCTTTCGGGATCTTATTTCCCGAGCAGGGATCGAATCTGTGACTCCTGAAGTGGAAGTGTGGCTTCTTAACCACTGGAGTGCCAGGGAGGCCCCCTGAATGCAATTTAAATGACTGCCTTTTCCCTCCCCTCTGTCAAAAGAATATGAACTTTCCCCACTCTTCATTCTTGTAACCTGGTAGTCCTTCCAGATGCAAAGCTTATGAAAGTATAGGGGGCCCCCTGAGACTAGCCCCAACTATGGAATTTTAACTCACACTTGTCTGCATTAAGTCACCAGCAGTATGACAGTTATTATTATTTTTTCTACCCAGCTGTTGGTCTTTCCAATTTTTCAGGCAGCAGTTTTTCCTGTCTCCTCAATTCTCTGGGGAATCTAAGAACAATTGTTGATTTTCAGCTTGTTTAGCTTTTTTCTGGTCATGTGGATAGGGTGTAAGGACTTCCTTCTTAACATGCTGGACCAGACCAGAAACTGGAAGTCATATCATTTTTATTTAGAGATGTATAGAAAGAAAAATGTAAATTAGAGCTATATTTGAATTAATGGTTGGTAATTTTTCCAACAGAAAATATTCTGTTTTAGAATGTTGAGTGACAATCATAACTACACACAAACACAAAAATCCACCATAGAAAAATCTCCTATCCCAATTAAATGAGATTTAAGACAGACTTAAAATACAAAAATCTTTCAAAAACTGAACAACTGCAAGCACTTGCAAAGAAATGAGAACTATATAAAGATTACATTTTTAAGAGCAAACCAAGATGTACAAAGATAATGAGTAATAGCATAAAGATGTTGCAGAAAAACAACTTAGAGCATATAATTTTAATGCCAGCTAAAATATCATCTAAATGCCAAGAAAATAAACATACTCTCAGGCAACCATAGGTAATATATCAGAGAACGTCTCAGGAAACACCTTCAGAGAAGTACTGCAGCAATATGAGGAATGAATTCACAAAAACTAAGTTATGAGTCACATTTAAGTAAATAACAGTAAATGTCATAGCTGCCCAAACAAACCACTATTAAAAACAAAATGCAATATAAAACATATATACAAAGTCACACCGAAATGGCAAGAATTTATGAAAAATAGAGGCCGATGTGGTTAAGGATATCCTGTTCCTTTCAAGGAAAAGATAAAATACCTTTAAAAATACACACACACACATAAAATATGCATAGCATATTTGTTTATGTTTCATAGCAAGAGCCTGTAGCCAGAAGAGCTTCAGGAATATTTCAACTGATCACAAATTGAGGGACCCAGAGAAGCTTCTCTATGGGGTTATAGCAGATCCCCATATCTTATCCTCAAAGAACATTATCCAAAGTCAAAAAGAGAAGAGCTGCCATTTGACACCTATTTAGGAACATTTTCCCTCACTCCATCTCTACAGGAGTCCAGAGTGTTTACCATGGACAAATCTAAAACAGTTGCTGTCAAAGAGAATGGAATTACCACGACTGCTAATCAATATTCAATCAACATTCTGTTCTAGACTTGGAATAGGATCCATGAGATCCAAATAACTGAGCAAAATTAAATGTGCCATGTACTGAGTGTGTTTATCTCAACAAATAGATTGGAACCTTCTGGGTATGTGTACCACAACTAGAGAATTGGCATGATGCAGACCCCACATGCCATGTGTCAACACAACCAAATAAATCAATATTTTTCAAGAGGAAAATATCCACCAATAAGGGCTTTTTTTTTTTTCTTAAACTATATGAGAAATTTTTCTAGGCAAAAAACAGTACACATATACTGATGTTAATTTCTGTAACCAGCAGCTCCAGGCATGAACATTCTTCCTTCATTACAGAATGGCTGGGTCACTGCCTATCCCCTACTAATTCCTCACCGATATATAGAAGGCACCGAGTGACAGGGAAGTGGAAGGTCTCCCTCCCTCCAGCACCACCATGTGCCTGATTTAAGTGCATGGCATTATGAGATGAGAGTTGGAGGAGCCGAGTCCATTCCTCCACCCCTTGCCTCTTGATTTCCCCAAAAAACCATTCTCACATGGTACCAGGTGTTATTAGCAATGTCAGCCCTGTGCCCTGACCCAGCTCACAGATTATTTCATACCAACGTGAGGATGACCAACATTAAAGGAAACAACAAGTCTTGTTTTGCATTATGACTTCAAACAGTAGGAACTGATAAAGACACAAAGTAAAATAATCAATGAAGATGAAAATTCAAGATGTCATTTATTTGTAATTTAAATGCTAGAAAATAGTCTATTAAGCCTTAATTCATCCTTCAGTCATAGGAGCAGAATATTTAATCAAAAGAAGACTATGTAGTATATTCTAAATACTTTGATGTCACTATTTCTTTGTAAAATGTAAATGTCCAAATATACCATTGTAAATCATTTCCTACAAGATGATTAATTTGGGACCTTAATGGACAGGATAAGGGCTAAGTAAATACTATTTTCACATGTTTTTTCCAAGTGGCAGCAATAAAGGGAAATTCCAGTCAACATCTTATTTTCATTTTCTAAAATGTTAATGTAATTCTTAAGAATCTCTCATAAATTTTATGGCAAAATAATATGACAAAATACCAACTGAAAAATATATGTTACTGAAAATGGAAAAAAAATATAGTTTGATAATTGTGTTTCCAAGCCTTTACACTAGTAGGAAGACAGTAAAGCAGTGAGATTAAAATTATGCATTCTGAGTAAACACTTATATTTCAGTTGAACTTATACTGCTGTACTGACTGTGCAGCTTTGGACAAGTTATTTAAAATCTGAGTCTCTAAGAATCACATAATAAAGGTAATAAAAATATCTAATCATTGCGTGTACACCCTATTCCAAGACAGATGTTTTCAAATACATTACGATTATAATCANATATATGAAGCTCCCTACCTCTCTAAAGTTTGCATCGTGTATCCATATTTAAGCTGAACTGTATTTTGTTAAACTAGTTGTTAACTGACCCAGGTCCATGCTGCCCTTGCATAGTAAGTCAAAATGAGGCTATGTCCAGGTTTGTGGCCAAGGCATGGTTTATTTGCAAGGCAGCCAAGCCATGAGACAGGAGTACAAATCTTAATTATTACTTGCTGCAGAAGGTAAGGCATTCCAGGTATCACAGAGAAAGAATAAAGAAGCAGGGCTCTGCGAGGAGGCATGGGGAGCATGGAGAAAAGGGAAAAATGTGGTAATCACTGTTCTGCACAGGCGCAGGCTCAGTAACTGAGCTATAGGCCTCTGCTGGTTCAAAAGATCAAAGCAAGCAGATGTCCGCATGTGCACTGTTGAAGGGTCAATAGTTGCATTCTAGCTACCCGCTTAGCTGCAACCAGACACAGCCTGACTCCAAGTCCTGGGGAAACAGCTCGTTGCTGAGGCCAGGTGCTGCTTGGTAGAATGAGACTTCAGTGGCAATAATTAAAACAACCTTGACAGATAAAAGCAGTTATAGGTAAAACGGATTTAGCTAAAGATTACCCATGTTTTCATAGTCATGTTTTAAAATCATGTTTTGTCATATATATATGTATATATATATATGACATATATATACATATATATATGATAAGTTAGAAATAAATCAATCAAACTGGTTTCAGCTCCATCTGGGATTCCCATAGGAAACTTGAAATTAGTATGAGCCAAATTTTCTTCCTCTGAAAACTGATTCCCTTTTTGCAGTTTTCTTTTCTCTCTCTCTCTCATGTTTTTGGGTGGAGAAAGCAATGGCAAGCCACTCCAGTACTTTGGCCTGGAAAACCCCATGGACAGAGGAGCCTGGTAGNCATAGGAAACTTGAAATTAGTATGAGCCAAATTTTCTTCCTCTGAAAACTGATTCCCTTTTTGCAGTTTTCTTTTCTCTCTCTCTCTCATGTTTTTGGGTGGAGAAAGCAATGGCAAGCCACTCCAGTACTTTGGCCTGGAAAACCCCATGGACAGAGGAGCCTGGTAGGCTGCAGTCCGTGGGGTCGCTAAGAGTCGGACACGACTGAGCGAGTTCACTTTCACTTTTCACTTTCATGCATTGGAAAAGGAAATGGCAACCCACTCCAGTGTTCTTGCTTGGAGAATCCCATGGATGGGGGAGCCTGGTGGGCTGCCGTCTATGAGGTCACACAGAGCTGGACATGACTGAAGCAATTTAGCAGCAGCAGCAGCCTGTTTTTGGGAGAGGATTTTTCACTTACAGCATATGGGATCTTAGTTCCCCAGCCAGGGAACTAATACCCTTTGCATTGGAATTGCCAGGTCTTAACCACTGGACTGCCAGGGAGGACCCCATTTGCCATT
Source organism: Neotragus moschatus (assembly GCA_006410615.1). Lineage (NCBI taxonomy): Eukaryota > Metazoa > Chordata > Mammalia > Artiodactyla > Bovidae > Neotragus > Neotragus moschatus. Next base: position 42,101 of record SJYA01001706.1, on the reverse strand, counting down.
TTTTACATTAGTTAATGGTACTAATATCCTTCAGAGACTCAGAGTTACTCTATATTGAATGATCACTGTGCAGTTATAACCTTAATCTACTTCTAAGTAAATTGTTCTGAAATATTAGCTTGTGTGGGCTTGTTAAACAAAGGTTGGTGAACTGTGCTCTCAGTTCCTGACTGAGTAGGTTTGGAGGGGGCTTAAGCGTTNTCAGAGTTACTCTATATTGAATGATCACTGTGCAGTTATAACCTTAATCTACTTCTAAGTAAATTGTTCTGAAATATTAGCTTGTGTGGGCTTGTTAAACAAAGGTTGGTGAACTGTGCTCTCAGTTCCTGACTGAGTAGGATTGGAGGGGGCTTAAGCATTTCCATTTGTCAAATTTCCAAGTGATGCCAGTGATGCTGGCACTGCAGCCAGTACCACAGATCCCTCTGTATTGCCCTAGTCCAAGAGAGTCCTTCTGCCCAAGTTGCTTCACTAATTGTCACAGTCACATGAATTCTTGGATTAATTTCTATTCATTGTAACCTAAAAAGCCTCTCTCAGCTTTACTCGCCTGGCCCTAACCACATAGCAAGCCTTTCTCTGGACTCACTCACATTCTGTAGCAGCCTGCACAGCACATGTAGGCTTGAAAATAAGCAGAAGGAGTTAAGCAATACAGCCAGGGCTGGTAGCATGCAAGCTTATCCAATTCCCAATTCTAAAATGCTCTCTTAGTCATTAAAAAAATGATAGGGCCAGAAATTAAAATAACACCAAGTGGTGAAATACCATAACAAAAGCTAAAGTCATGCCAGGACTAAATAAGGATTTTTCAGGGAGAGGGAACAGCCCAGGGAAATGCCTAAAACAGGCATATGTCAGAGGTTAGTGTAACTAGAACCACAGAAGAGATGAAATGAGTAGTAAGCAAGGGCCAGGGAGGAAATGCAGAATGGAAAAGAGATGGTAGAGGAACTTGTGGTCTGTTAAAAGAACTTTGGTTTTTAACTCTGAATGCTACAGGGAATGATGATGGTGTTTTCTGCAGAAGAGTTGTACAACCTGCCTTCTTTTCAAAAGATCTTTCAGAATGTGAAGATGACTGGGAATGCTTATTAAGGGATGAACACATTTGCTTTCTTTATGGGTAAAGGGAATACTTAATAAGATAGTGGTTAGTAAGCGCGCACTCCAGCCAGGATAACTTTTTATGATGATTTTGTTAACCAGTATCATTAACTAATTACAACTGAACATTTCCTTTTCTGTTACTGGGATTTAAACTTCCAGATAGATTAGAGTTGTGTTTATGAGTCAGAGCAACCTCAGTGCTGAAGGAATTGCAGCACTCTGCAAAAATTATAGACTGTCGAAATGGTGTTTTTCTGCCTTGGGTTATTCTCTTAGCGCAATACTATACATTGTGCACATGTTCAAGACCCCTTTAGTCCCTTTCTTATTCCTCAGGTTCTCCCAGTTATGTTGCAGGAAGGGGGACCCCTTCCAGGACCCCAAACTGGGCTCTTGTCTAACACTTAGAAATGAATTGCCCAAGGAGACACATGTGCTGACTAAGCAAGAGATTTTATTGGGAAAAGGGCACCCGGATGGAGAGCAGTAGGGTAAGGGAACCCAGGAGAACTGCTCTGCCACCTGACTCCCAGTCTCGGGTTTTATGGTGATGGGATTAATTTCTGGGTTGTCTTTAGCCAGTCATTCTGACTCAGAGTCCTTCCTGGTGGTGCATGTCTTGTTCAGCCAAGATGGATGCCAGTGAGGATTCTGGGAGGTGATCAGACTTGTGGTGTCTCCTTTTGACCTTTCCCGAACTCTTCCAGTTGGTGGTGGCTTATTAGTTCCGTGTTCCTTAGCAGGACCTCCGGTGGTAAAACAACTCATGTAAATGGTTACTACGGTGCCTGGCCAGGGTGGGCAGCTTCAGTCAGTGTTCTTTCCCTAACAGTTAGAGGCTTGTGTTTTCATGCCTCTGTTGCTTGTTCTTGAGTTTATTACCATGCTTAACTTCTACCCAAACTGCGTACACAGATTAAAATATTCCTTTTTGAAGTTTTATGAAAACTACCCCAAAGAGGTTTCAGAACTCCTTCCTTTGCTCATGTTGCGTATTTTATATTCCACTGGTATAACCTTTATTACATTTAATCTTATGCCTTTGACAGAACAATGAGTTCCTTGAGGGTAGTGATAATGTCTTATTCAAATTTTGTAAAACTCCCAGGGCTACAAGGCATGGAAAATCATGCGATGGTATTTGCGTAATATTGGAAGTAAATAAATATGTGGAGCAGCTGAGGAATGAATAGTTATTTGTTCTTTCATGCCGATTTGTTCAATGACTTGTTATTCAGCTTCTCGTGCTTGTCCAGTGTCACACCTTGTAGAAATCTCTCTTGTAGAAATCTTATGCGTCCTTGTGAATTACTAAGTGCAGAGGTATTTCTTATGAGTTTTCAGTTGTCTCTCCTCAATATTTGCTCTCTGTAAATGTATCTTGAGTTACTTATATCAAAGAGACTGAAGATTTTAATAGAACTCCTATTTTTATTTGAAAATATTTAGTGTTCCCTAAAATATTTTGTAAGATGTGAAGCATTATATAAATGCATTATTTTTTATTTCATTATTTGAAAATGATCATCACTGATTTAAAATGGTGAGGTAAATGAACACATTAAACTATGAAGGTTGACCTAAAATAATTAGATAATAATAGATGATTCATCAATTCTGACAGTTACAGTATCTGGAGACTCAATAGAGTATAGTGCTCGTGTAACTTCTCTGGATGATCATGACTTATCAACAAAATGTTAAATTGTATCAGAAAACTCTGATTAGTAAAGGAGAGACTGGTGATAAGTTAGAAAGATTGCCAGCAAGACAAACTTCATTATTTCTGCCAGAGAAGTGACATTCCCAAGAAACAGCCTGTGTACTTATTTCATTAATGTTGTGTATTCTGGCTTTGAGATTGTGTCCTAAAGAATGTAAACAAATTTGTTACAAACATTGACTACTTTGTCATATTATAGTCAAATAAATCATAATAATAATAACAAGAAATTGCCCAAACATTAATCATCAATTACCATAAATAAAAAATTCAGAAAATCTCTCCTTCAGGGAAAATAAATATATAATATCTATTGCTGATATGACTTGTTTTTGTAGATGTTTATGTCTTTGGCATGAAGCATATGCAACATTTAAAGAACAGGTATTCTTTGCAAATGTGGAAATGCATTTATTTCTTTTTTAAATCTTTCTTTACCCCACAAGTGACATTGGCTGTTTTTTTTTTTTTTTTTTCCCCTACGGGGGAAATGTGCCTGTCATTCTAAATAAGGAAAAAGAAAACTTTTCCCTGTTTTGAGGAGCTCAGAAAAATGAAAATTTAGTGAAGTAGCTAAGTCTTAAGGAGTATTTATAAATATGACTGTTTTCAAAGTAAATGAAGAGGTGGATTAGGGATATTAAGCTGGTTTTGCTCTACTGCAATTGAGACAGAAACATATTTTACCTAAATATAAGAGCTAAAATCTGTAATTTTACAAAACCGCTTCATAAAACTACATATTTTATATTTTGATGAAAGTATTTTTGCCTTTGGCATGTTTTTCTTTGTTATTTTATTTTTCTTCTTTATAGAATTGTTTGTGCATCTGTTCCATTTTTCAAATGCTAGCTATTGGAAGCATTTTTCCCCCCTTTGTCTGATAACTAGTTTTATGTAACAATTTCAGCTTAGTAGTCATGCTACCATCTCCTACTTACATCTTCATATCCTAGCTATATTTACTTGACAATATTTAAATTCAGTTTTAATATAAAATACTGAAAACTGGGAGGAAGAATAGGTCTTATGACTAAACTGTTTGAAAAGAGATTACATTAATTGGTCTTTTAGAGTAAAAAATTATATTATACACTACTATGTATTATAAAATGCTATCATTCTAACTTGTTTTGTCAATACAATGGCTATAAATAGATAAATCACATCCTAAAGATACCTGAAGTCTTAAAATTTATTGAAAAATATATTTTAATGCTAACAATAATTTTGAGAAAGATACATTTTATAATCTCACAGAACTGCCTTAAAGCGGGAAATTCCACACTAAGGAAAAGTTAAATGAGTAAAAATATGCAACAACCACAATGTATATTGATGTAATGCTATGTAAAACACACTAATTTTCATTTTCTTTATCTGTTCCTCCATGTTGGATTACTCCAAAATGCAGTCACTTAAAACAACAGTCATTTTATTAACTTCACAGATTCATGGGTCAGGAAATTGGTCAGGGTTTGACTGGGCAGTTCTGCTCCATTTAGCATTAGAAAGAGGAATATCTTGGTTGTATTCACTTGTAACAAAACTAGTGTGAAGTGTGTAAGAAGGTTCCTCCTGTATATTCGCTTTAGTGGATGGACAATCTGCAAGGCTGTGCTCAGCCAGTCTCTCTTCCTCTCCAAGGCACTCCAAGGCTTCTCTAATTGCTATCTTCAAGAAGATAGTCAACTTCCAAACATAAAGACACAGAAGATGGCAATTCTCATAAAGGCTAAGCCAGTAGTTGACACTGTGTCATTTTTATGATATTTATATAATGAAAGCAAAAGAACAGTGGACTTTGAAGGGAAGGGACATAGATTCCAGTTTTCAATGGAAAGAAAAATAGTATGTTGTTTTACTATACCACAAATATAATAACTCAAATTATATTGTTGCTTTTTCTTTTCTCCTTGTCTTCCCTATGCATTTCTTTTTAAAACAGAAAAAAGTGTAAGTGTCTCAGTCATGTCCAACTCTTTGTGACCCCCATGGGCTATACAGTCTATGGAATTCTCTAGGCCAAAATACTGGAGTGGATAGCATTTCCCTTCCCCAGGGGATCTTCCGAACCCAGGGATCAAAACCAAGTCTCCTACATTGCAGGCAGATTCTTTACCATCTGAGTCACAAGGGAAGCCCAAGAATGCTGGATGGGTAGCTTATCCCTTCTCCAGCAGATCTTCCCAACCCAGAAATCAAACCTGGACCTCCTGCATTGCAGGCAGATTCTTTACCAACTGAGCTGTCAGGGAAGCCCTTAACAGAAAGACAATATAAATCTAAATATTTGTACATTTGTGGTTTCTTTAAAAGATTTTTTGATGTGAAACATTTCTTAAAGTCTTTATTAAATTTGTTTCAATATTGCTTTTGTTTTATGCCTTGATTCTTTGACTGAAAGGCATGTGGAATCTTAGCTCCCTGGCCAGGAACTGAATCTGCACCCCTTCCATTGGAAAGTAAAGTCTCAACCACTGGACCACTGTGGCAATCCCTGTGCATTTATATAGCATATGATGATGTTAGTGGTAAAGAACCTGTCTGGCAATGCAGGAACCATAAGAGAGGCAGGTTCAATCCTGGGTCAGGAAGATCCCTTGGAGGAGGAAATGGCAACCCACTCCAGTATTCTTGCCTACAGAATCCTATAGACATGGGAGCCTGGCGGGCAACTATCCATAGAGTTGCAAAGAGTCAGACATGACTAAAGCAACATAGTATACATGATATTTAAATACACTACAATTTTTATTAGCTTTTTTCCTGAAGTTCTCAATCATTTTGATGAAAACCATAGTAAACATATATTTTGAAACAAAATCAGTTAGAGTATGGATTTTTCATTACTTTTGCATGTTTGTGTCCAGTCCTGGCTACCAGAAGCAGAAGAAAAACTACCTAAAAATAAACACAGTGGAACAGAATCCAGAGGCCAGAAAAAAACCCAGGTAAATAAAGTCAGCTAACATTTAATAAAGGAGCCAAGAATACTTGATGAAGAAAAGGCAATTCCTTCAATAAGTGTTGTGTTGTTAAAAAAAATTGGATGTTCACAGTTAAAAAAATGAAACTAGACTCCCATCTTAAAACATTCACAAGAATTAGCTCAAAATGGATTAGAGATTTAAATGTAAGACTGAAAACCATACATCCCCTAAAAGAAAACATAGGAAAAAAACTTGTTGATATGGGTCTTTGCAATGATTTATATATATATATATATACAACACGTAAAGCATAAGAAAAAAATAAAAAATAAATAAGCATGTGGTACTATATCAAACTGAAAAGACTCTGCAGAACAAAATAAATGATCAACAAAATGAAAAACAACAGAGAATGGGACGAATATTTGCAAACCATATATCTGATTAGGGGTTAATATCCAAATATATAAAGAAATATATTTGGGTATTATTGAGGGGTAGGGAGCCCTGGCATGCTGCAGTCCATGGGGTTGCAAAGAGTCAGACATGACTTAGTGGCTGAACAAGAATAACATAAAGAACTCATACAAATAACACAAATAATTCCATTTAAAAGTGGACAAAGGGCCTAAATATACATTTTGTAAAGCAGATACATGAATAGCCAACAGGTCCATTAAAAAGTGCTCTATACTACCAGTAATTAGGGAAATGTACATTAAAACCACTATATCTCCCCATGCCTGTTAGAATGACCATTATCAAAAAACAAGAGATTCAAAATGTTACAGAGGATGTGGAGGAAAGAGAACCCTTGTGTACCGTTGGTAGGAATGTGAATTGGTACAGATACTATGGAAGACAGTATGGATGTCACTCAAAAAGTTAAAAAGAGAATAACCATATGATATAGCAATTCCATAAGATGTAGTTGAGAATATATCCAAAGAAAGTAAAAACAGTATTAAAAAAAAATACCTTCATCTTTATGTTCATAGCAGCACTATTTGTAATAGACAAGACCTGGAAACAATCTGTGTCCACTGATGGAAGTATGGATAAAGAAACAGTAGCATTTATATATTTGTATAAAATGGAATATTAGCAGCCAAAAGAAAGAAATCTCACCATTTGTGACAACATAAATGGACCTTGAGGATTTAGGCTAAGTCAAAAAAGCCAGGCAAAGAAATTCAAATACTGCATGATATAATTTATATGAGGCATCTAAAACCAAAAACAAACAACATCTCATAGAAAAAGAGATCAGATTTGTGATTATCAGAGGTAGAGCTTGCAGGATAATGGAAGTGGACAGAGGTGGTCAAAAGATACAAATTTCCTGTTTTAAAAATGTTAAGTACTGGGGTTGTCAGGTACAAGATAATGACTATAGTTAATAGTGCTGGGTGGCGGTGGGCTGTGGGGGGGAGCAAAGAAACGACCAAACAAGAAACCCCTAAAAATTAGAAGGAAAAACAAAAATTTAACAAAGAAATGGTATAGAAATTCAGCAGTGTGAAAACACGTATGGGTGCTTGTATTTTGGCTTATATTTGAATGACACATAAACAGGCGGTTTTAAAGAGGAAGAGATGGACAAAAATAAGACACAGGAAAAGGTGCAGTGGAAGTATAAAGATAACAGAAGCTAAAATTTATGTACAAACATTTAGGATTTTCTGTTCTTTTTTCTCCATACAGTCTGTTGAATAGTTTCCTAGTGTATGAAATACCAGAACTGTCCCAAAGACATATTCAGTGCTTTGTGTACGTGTATGCCATGTCACTTCAGTCATATCCAACTCTTTGTGACCTCATAGACTGTAGCCCACCAGGCTCCTCTGTCCATGGGATTCTCCAGGCAAGAATAATGGGGTAGGTTGCCATGCCCTCTTCCAGAGAATCTTCCTGGTTCAGTACTCTGATGGTTCCTCAAAGGGACAAAATTTCACTGAAATTGAAAGAATAATTCANTAGGTGTACGTGTATGCCATGTCACTTCAGTCATGTCCAACTCTTTGCGACCTCATAGACTGTAGCCCACCAGGCTCCTCTGTCCATGGGATTCTCCAGGCAAGAATAATGGGGTAGGTTGCCATGCCCTCTTCCAGAGAATCTTCCTGGTTCAGTACTCTGATGGTTCCTCAAAGGGACAACATTTCACTGAAATTGAAAGAATAATTCAGAGATATTCTTAGTGTGTGCTAGATTGCTTGATATTACAGATAGTTCACTGGATGCTGAACTCTGTGTTAAGAGCCACGTACATCTGGCAATAGTGAGGTGGGAGAGATAACAAGGAAGAGCAACTGGAGATACAGGCTGTGAGCACCTTCTTTCATGAAAGTACAGTTCACATAAGAGGAAAACAAACAAACAAACAAACAAACAACTGACTTGGTTCTTAATTTGGCAGAGAAATGTTAAAGAACAAAATGACCAGATCTTAAGAGTTGACAGCTATCTGTCTCTGGATTGCTGATGAAAAAATATCCAGAATTATTTATTACTAGCAATATGTTTAAGTATCAGAAAGCAGCATAGATTAATTGTGAAATGAGTGGGGTATCTGCAAATCTTCAGAAGAAAGAAACGAGCAACGACTACTGCATCGTGCATATGTATATGTGTGTGTTCCATCAGTCAGTCACGTCTGACTGATGCCCCTCAGACTGTGATCCACCAGGCTCCTCTGCCCATGGAATTTTCCAGGCAAGTATACTGGAGTGGGTTTCCATTTCTTACTCCAGAGGATCTTCCCAACTCAGGGATAGAATCCACTTCTCCTGTGTCTCCTGCACTGGCAGGCAGATTCTTTACCCACTGTGTCACTTGGGAAGTGTTGTGCATGGGCTTCCTGTTGTTGTTTAGTCACCTCCAAGTCTGTGCATCACCATGGACTACAGCACACCAGGCTTCCTTGTCCTTCACTATCTCCTGGAATTTGCTCCAGGCTTCCTGAAATATGGCTATTTTGAAGTAGACTTTATAAGAGCATCACTTAGATCAAGAAATCTGGAAGCTAGTCTTCTCAATATTAAGTCAATCAGAAATTACTAGTTGCTATTCAGTAACTTTTTAAGTGTTAGAAAGCATATTCTCTATCAGCCATGAGGTAAAACCTGGATTGACTTTTTTTAAAAAGGAAGAAAATCTCAGTTATCAAGGGACTGTACAATGGGGACCATGAAAAATCAAAACAAGGATTGCATTGCAAGTAAAAATGGCTGTAACATACAACATAAGGGTGGACTGAATATTATTGCATCAAAGAGGATGTTGGTTTTGCTACAGATTTGGAGAAAGGCTGAGAGCAAAGGCAAGATCTGTGGTTTACTGCCGAATGGCAGTATCCTACATATAGCCAGGCAGCTAGTAGGGGCTCAGAATTAGCTCAATAAATAAATAAATACATGGATAACTGAGAAATAAAAGCTGAGTCTGAAAAAAGAGTCTTAAAAAAAAAAGTCTTTACAGTGTACTGGTAGGAAAGAGGTAAGACATGAGGCTGTATGGAGGAAGCTCTCAGCCAAATGAAGGAAACATCTACAAAGGCACAACAAAGAGAGAAAGTTAATGATATGTAGCAAAGAACACTGAAGCACTGTGGCTGAGTTAGAGTACAAGTTATTTTAATTAAAGAGCTGAGAAAAGGTAGCTGAGAATGTATTAAATGCAGAGGCAAGATCGCAAAGGACCTTGTTAACCATGACTCAGATTTTGCTTTTTTTTTTTTTTCCCCTGCAGAACACAAAGGAGAGCCAGTGAAAGACTTTGAATGCTAATGGGACGTGATCAGATTTTCAATTTACAATGTTTCCCGTGATAGTAATGAGGAGAGTAGATTGGAAGTTTTCAAACCTGGAGGCAGAGAGAAGAGTTCTGAACAGTTATAATAGAGTAGATTAATAATGAAAGCTGAATTATCAGAGACAAAGAGCAAGTAGAAGAGGGGGACGAGTCAGAGTTCATCTTTTTACAGGAAATGGAGGAGGATTGAGATGCTTCTGCACTTCTGACATGGGAGCCTGGATCAATGGGATGCTTTTATTGAGGGTACACAGAGGATAGTTATCAGGATTGAAATCCCGGGGTTGGGGCGGTTTCGTTTTGGACACAATGGCTTTCAGGTGCTTATGGACATTCCAAATGAAGATACACAGTAATGCAAAATAAATGAATGAATTTGGAGTTCTTGATGAAGACCTTGATGGAGTTATATAAATCTGTGACTCATCAGCGTATAGTGCAAGTCTTGAGTTGGGATGAAATCTGAGCGCATGTATACAATGATAAGATTTGAAAAACAGAATGCGGCAGAATGTAGTATAAAAATAACATTCCAGGGTAGTTAGAAGACAAACCCATGAAAAATTGAGAATCAGGTGAGTGTGGCTGTGGAATTCGAGTAGAAGGAAGCTAAATTTAATACAGAAAAGGAACAACTATGCTGAAAGGCACAGAAGTGTCAAGAAAATTCATGAAAGCTATTAATTGTATTTGTGTAATTCAAAGACTGTGAAGAGGAATTTTAAAACATGAAAAGGGAAAACAAATTAAGATAACTTGTCTGAGGGGCTTGTGCAAAAAGAAAGGAAAAAGGAGGGGAAAAATTAGACAAACAGGATTTTGCATTATTGATAGGGGAAAAAAAGTCAAAAAAATGGTTATATATGTAACCATAATACAATAATACACACACAATTCAAAATGATGATAAATTATATCTGATATGATCTTATATGGTGGATTTAAGTTTATGTTTAATTATACTATCTTAAAATGTAATTAATATATAGGTTAGCTTTTATAAAGGGCTTTCCTGAGTGGCTCAGCAGTAAAGAACCTGCCTGCTGTGCAAGAGATATGGCAGGAACCACAGGTTCAACTACTGGGTCAGGAAGATTCCTTGGAGAAGGAAATAACAACCCACTCCAGTATTCTTACCTGGAAAATCCTATGGACAGGCCCATGGGGTCACAAAAGAATTGGGCACGACTTCATGGCTAAATCACCAAACAGCTTTTATAAACAGAATTGCCATTCAACCAAAAAAACCACATTTTCAAAGTTTTAACAATAGAGCTCACTATATTTAGTTTTAAGGTATTAGTTAAATACATATACATACATATATGTATATACAATACACAGAGAAAGATCCATTATAATTGTATAATTCATATATCATATAATTGTTAATAATGTAAAATAACTCATATATTGTATAATTATACAATTGTATAATTCATCCTAGCATGAAGAAAATATATATGGATCTTACAATTTAAAAGTGTGAGAAATGAAATACTGCTGCCAAAATTAACAAAGATAAGCTGTGATAAGTTCATCTTTGAAGAGTTTGCATGATTTGAAAGTAAATGCAAATGTATTAAAATATTAATAGTTTTCAAAAAATTGTAATCTTATTATGTGTGAATTTTCTATTTGATAAATACTTATCAGATGATTTATTTGCATCTCAAACATGTATATTAGAGTATATTTATAAATATATACACATATATCTAAAGCAGGGCTTCCCAGGTGATGCACTGGTAAAGAATCTACCTGCCAGTGCAGGAGATGCAGGAGACATAGGTTCATTCTTTGGGTCAGAAAGATCCCCTGTAGGAGGAAATGGCAACCCATGGAAATTTTCTTGCAGGGAGAATTCCATAGACAGTGGATCCTGGTGAGCTACAGTCCATGGTGTCACACAGAGATGTGACTGAGACACTGACCACATACACATGCATATATCTAAGGTACTATAACAAGTGGTATCCCAAGGCTAACAATGATATTTTTACCATTTTTCTCATACTTTATTAAAGCCTTACATCAAGTTTCTAGGATTCAAAAATTCTTATTTTAGCTGCCACCGAAACAAACTCTTGTAAACACAGCAAACGNGAGACTTTTGAGCATTACTTTACTAGCATGTGAGATGAGTGCAATTGTGCAGTAGTTTGAGCATTATTCTTTGTCATTGCCTTTCTTTGCTATTGGAATGAAAACTGACCTTTTCCAGTCCTGTGGCCACTGCTGACTTTTCCAAATTTGCTGACATATTGAGTGCAGGACTATCACAGCATTATCTTGTAGGATTTGAAATAGCTCAACTATGCTGAAGTTGAAACTGCAATACTTTGTCCACCTCATGGGAAGAGTTGACTCATTAGAAAAGACCCTGATGCCGGGAGGGATTGGAGGCAGGAGGAGAAGGGGATAGCAGAGGATGAGATGGCTGAATGGCATTACCGACTTGATGCACATGAGTTTGGGTGAACTCCGGGAGTTGGTGATGCACAGGGAGGCCTGGTGTGCTGCACGGTTCATGGGGTTGCAAGGAGTCAGACATGATTGAGTGACTGAAATGAACTGAACTGAACTGATGGACCACAGCCTTGTCTAACTCAATGAAACCAAACCATGCCATGTGGGGTCACCCAAGATGGATGGGTCATGGTGAAGAGGTCTGATAGAATGTGGTTCACTGGAGTAGGGAATGGCAAACCACTTCAGTATTCTTGTCTTGAGAACCCCATGAATAGCATGAAAAGGCAAAAAGATAGACACTAAAAAATGAACTCCCCAGGTTGGTAGGTGCCCAATATGCTACTGGAGATCAGTGGAGAAATAACTCCAGAAAGTATGAAGGGATGGAGCTAAAGCAAAAATAACACTCAGTTGTGGATGTGAGTCGTGATAGAAGCAGGGTCCGATGCTGTAAAGAGCAAGACTGCATAGGAACCTGGAATGTTAGGTCCATAAACTGGAAGCGGTCAAACAGGAGATAGCAAGAGTGAACGTTGACATTCTAGGAATCAGCGAACTAAGATGAGTTTAACTCAGCTGGCCATTATATCTACTACTGTGGGCAGGAATCCCTTAACAGAAATGAAGTAGCCATCATAGTCAACAAAAGAGTCCAAGATGCAGTACTTGGATTCAATCTCGAAAATGACAGAATGATCTCTGTTCATTTCCAAGGCAATCCATTAAACATCATGGTAATGAAACTTTATGACATTGATAATTTCAGTTCGGTTCAGTTCAGTTGCTCAGTCATGTCCAACTCTTTGCAACCCCATGTACCCCAGAACGTCAGGCCTCCCTGTCCATCACCAACTTTTGGAGTCCACCCAAACCGATGACCATCAAGTCGGTGATGCCATCCAATCATCTCCTCCTCTGTTGTCCCCTCCTCCTCCTGCCCTCAATCTTTCCCAGCATCAGGGTCTTTTTAATGAGTCAGCTCTTCACATAACGTGGCCAGAGTATTAGGGTTTCAGCTTCAACATCAGCCCTTCCAATGAACACCCAGGACTGATCTCCTTTAGGGTAGACTGGTTGGATCTCCTTGCAGTCCAAGAGTCTCTCAAGAGTCTTCTCCAACACCACAATTCAAAAGCATCAATTCTTCAGTGCTCATCTTTCTTTATAGTCCAACACTCACATCCATACATGGCCACTGGAAAAACAATAGCCTTGACTAGACAGACCTTTGTTGGCAAAGTAATGTCTCTGCTTTTTAATATGTTGTCTAGGTTGGTCATAACTTTTCTTCCAAGAAGTAAGCATGTTTTAGTTTTATGGCTGCAATCACGATCTGGAGTGATTTTGGAGCCCATAAAAATAAAATCAGCCACTGTTTCTACTGTTTCCCCATCTATTTGCCATGAAGTGATGGGACTAGATGCCATGACCTTAGATTTCTGAATGTTGAGCTTTAAACCAACATTTTCACTCTCCTCTTTCACTTTCATCAAGAGGCTTTTCAGTTCTTTCTTCACTTTCTGTCATAAGGGTGTTGTCATCTGCATATCTGAGGTATTGATATTCCTCCTGGCAACCTTGATTCGTTTTTGTGCTTTCTCCAGCCCAGCATTTCTCATGATGTACTTTGCATATAAGTTAAATAAACAGGGTGACAATATACGGCCTTGATATACTCCTTTTCCTATTTGGAAGCAGTCTGTTGTTCCATGTCCAGTAACTGTTGCTTCCTAACCTGCACACAAGTTTCTCAAGAAGCAGATCAGGTGGTCCTGTATTCCCATCTGTTTCAGAATTTTCCACAGTTTATTGTGGTCCACACAGGCAGGGGCTTTGGCATACTCAATAAAGCAGAAATAGATGTTTTTCTGAAACTCTCTTGCTTTTTCAATGATCTAGCAGATGTTGGCAATTTGATCTCCTATTCCTCTGCCTTTTCTAAAACCAGCTTGAACATCTGGAAGTTCATGGTTCACGTGAAGATATTAAGAAGAGGCAACAAGAATATGCAGAAGAACTGTACAAAAATGATCTTCAATACCCAGATAATCACAATGGTGTGATCACTCACCTAGAGCCAGACATCCTGGAATGTGAAGTCAAGTGGGCCTTAGGAAACATCACTATGAACAAAGCTAGTGGAGGTGATTGAACTCCAGTTGAGTTATTTCAAATCCTGAAAGATGATGCTGTGAAAGTGCTGCACTCAATATTGATAATTTAGTATAGCTTAATTTTTGTTTTAGTTTTAGGGTAGTTTAGGTCCACAGCAAAGTTATGAGGAAGGTACAGAGAGATTTCCCATATAGTATTGCTCCCAGGTTGCATGGCCTTCCCTTTATGAACATCCCCCCTCAAGGTGTTACAACTGATGAATCTATATTGGCACATCATAATTATCCAAAGTTTATAGTTTACACTATGGTTCACTGTACATACAATGTTGTATATTGTACAAGTTAGGAGAAATGCATAGTGACAACCATCCACTGTTAGAATATCATGCAGATTATTTTCACTGCATTAAAAATCCTCTGTGCTCAAGCTACTCATCCCTTCCCCACATCCTTGGTAGACACTGATCATCTTTTTCTCTCTCCACAATTTTGCCTTTCCAGAATGCCATAAAGTTTGAATCATACTGTATATAGGCTCTCCAGATGGCTTGCTTTTACTTAATGATATACATTTAAGGTTCTTTCATATCTTCTCAGAGTTTTAAAACCTATTTCTTTTTAGTGCTGAATAATATTCCATTTTATGGATGCACTATGCTTTATTTATATATTTACCTACTGAAAGACATCAGTTGCTTTAAAGTTTTGGCCATTATGAGTATAGTTGTTTAAAACTTTACAACATCCATAGGAGGTTTGTGTGTAAACATAAGCTTTCTACCTATATAGGTAAGTGTCAAGGGACATTGTCACTGAATCATATGGTAAGTGTATGCTTAGTTTTATAAGAAACTGCCAAACTGTCTTCCAGAGTGGCTGTACCATTTTTCATTCCCATCAGCAATGGATGAGAGTTCCGGTTGCATCAGATCCCATCAATGGTCCAGATACTGACCATTTTAATAGGTATGCAGTAGTATCTCACGGTTGTTTGAATTAGCATTTCTCTGATGATATATGATGTGTAGCAATTCTTGATATGCTTATTTGCCACCTATGTAATTTCTTTGGTGAGGTGTGTATTAAGGTCTTTGGCTTATTTTTAATCAGTTTGTTATTTTATTGCTGTTTTAAGAGTTCTCTATTTTGGATAACAGTCTTTTATCAGGTGTGTCTTTTACAAACATTTTCTCCAAGTGTGTGACTTGTCTTCTCATTCTCTTGATATTGCCTTTTGTAGCAGATTTTTTTAATGTAATGAAATTAAGCTCATCAATTATTTGTTTCATGGGTCTAAAAATTCAGTGCCATATCTAAGGTAACACATGTTCTCCTATGCTATCTTCTATGAGTTTTAGAGTTTTATCTTTTATAGTTATGTCTCTAATCCACTTTGAGTTAATTTTTGTGCAAGCTGTAAAGTCTGTGGTTACTTTTATTTTGGTATGTGGATGTTCAAGTTGTCCCAGCAACATCTGTTGAAAAGAGTTTCTTTTGCACCATTGTATTGCTTTTGCTCCTTTGTCCACTATGAGTTGACTATATCCATGTGACCCTCTGTTCTGTTCCATTGTTCTGTATGTATATGCTTTCACCAGTACCACACAGTCTTGATTACAGTAGATTTCCAGTGAGTCTTAAAGTACGGTGGTGTCAGTCCTCCAGTTTGTTTTCTTTCTTTCTGTGTTGGCTGTTCTGAATTGTTTGCTTCTCCATGTAAACTTTATTAATTGTCTGTCAATATCTGCAAACTAACTTGCTGGGATTTCAATTAGGATTACTTTGAAACCAAAGATAAAGTTAGTAAGAACTGACATCTTGACAATATTGATAGTTTCTACCAACAAACATGCAATATATCTCCTTTACTTAGCTATTTTCTGATTTCATTCATCAGAGTTTTGTGGTTATCTTCAACTAAATCTTGTATATAATATTGTTAGATTTATAACTATGTATTTCATTTGTGGTGGAGCTAATATCAATGGTATGTAATTATAATTTCAAACTTTGTTGTCTGTTGCTGGCATAGAAAAGCAATTGACTTTTGTATATTAACTTTTTACCTGTAACCTTATTTCAGTCATTTATTAGTTCCAGAATTTTGTTGCTGTTGTTGTTTCAGATTCTTTAGAATTTTCTACATAGATGATCAAACAAAGAGTTTAAATTTTTCTTCCCAATCTATATATATTTTATTTCCATTAATTATATTATTGCATTAGCAGTACTTCAATAGGATGTTCAAAAGGAGTAGTGAGAGTGGACATTCTTGCCTTGAATCTGATCTTAATGGGAAAGGTTTGAGTTTCTCACCATTAAGTATGATTTTATCTGTGAGATTTTTGTAGACATTCTTTCCAAAGCTAAAATGTTTAATTCTATTTCTAGTTCACTGGGGGATTTATCTTGAGTGGGTACATGACATTTTTTCCAACAAGTACAGAGAATTAATAACTATTATATATTATGCTCTTAAAATTTTATACTGACAATAACAGGAATCTAATACCATATATATATATATATATATAGAGAGAGAGAGAGAGAGAGAGAAAGAGAGAGAGATGTATGAATAATTCTCAGGAATATTACATGGAGGTGAAGATCTAGACTCTGGTACCAGATACATTTGTGTTCGAAAACAGACATAATTTTTATCATTTGTGTGACTTTGCACAATTTATGCAATTTTTTTAAGCCCCAATTTTGCAATCTGTAGAACTGTGATACTATTAGTATCTAATTTGAATTGTTGGGTGATTAACCAAAATGTTGTATATGAAAGTTTGTGTACTGTACCTTACTCAGAATAAATACTCAAAAGTTGTTAGCCCCTATGAAGAAGACAGTGGATGTCCTCAAAATCTAATGAAATTAAAGTGGTTATTTCTAAAAACAGCTCACCACATTCAATAATGACTGTAAAATGGTATTTTTCTCTTACTCTGCTTTATATTTTATCATGTGATGTGTTTTTCTGTTTTTGTTGTTGTTGTTCTTGCTGTTGCAATGTTTGTTTAGGTCTGTGGTTGAATCCAGAACATTTTCATAAGCTTCAAAAATGAGAAAGCACTTTTTAAATATCTATATTTATTTTCTCTCCAACTTTTATACCCCCAAACTCTTTTTCTAAGATTCAGATAAGTAATGCCTATGAATGAATAATTCAAGAATGTTTCAAATTGGTAAAGAAAAGAATTATAAAACCTTACAATCTCAATGCTGTGTAATTCAAAACTATATGAAAAGATATATAAAGTAGAATTATTTTGCTCATTATACATAATTTGATGGAAATTACCAGCCTTCAAAATAGTGCCACTAATACCATTATCCATGGCATTTTAGTGATGCATAAGTCATTTTGTTGCTGGCTTCCACAATACTAGAGCATAAAATACATGTGAGTATCTTACATAATTACAAACTCTAGTTTTTCCATAGTCATTTGAAATAGTAGCTGAGTTACTGTCTCAAGATATGTCAACACTGTGGTCAATTATATTACAAGACCAAACTCTTATATTGTTAAGTGGGACAGGTTGGGGAGGCATGTCCTGATCGTAAGAGTGTTAAACTATGATTCTTGGAAGCTCCTTTAATCAGAGTCACATATGAGTTGGCAGTATCCATTGTGTTGGGCAAAACAATGCCTTGGTTTGAAGTATAGCTCAAATAGTGTCAGAATGAATAACCAGATTAGGTAGCCTCATATGGCTAGAGAGATGAAAATATGTAATTGTAGGATATGGCTGAAGTTTGTTTAACCTGTCATTTTCACAGCAGTAGTTTACAAAAATGGAAATAGACCCCACTGGCCTTCATGCAATCATTGGCTCTTTGTCTGAGAGGTGCTAGAGAAATAAAACACAGGTTTCCTCAACTACATTGGTACTACTCCATTCGACTGTCTGATTCTACATGGAAGAGAAGGAAACAAACGTAGAGGGAGGGTTTTCAGACTCCACATCCCCCTGCTTACAAAGAGAAGGATGGATTTAAAAACTTTTTAAATGGCATTGAAGGATTCTAATTCTTCATTTGCATTAACCTGACAACCTGCTGATGATAGCAATTAATTCCTGTTTAGTTTTAGCCTTATTTAATACAAGCAAAAATTATCAAAAGGAACTTGATTGGAAGAAACAGAAAGTCCCCACAAACCTGGTATACTGAAAGTAACAATAATTGTCAGGCTGTATATTTAGTTTGACAACAACAAAATTGATTTTTAAATCAATTCAAAATCTGGATCAAACTAGTCCCATGACACACACACACACACACACACATTGTTCAAATAAATAGAATGTCTGAGTAAAATGGAAATTTCTTTCTAGGCAAAATACTGTCATATAAAAAGATAGAATCTGAATGTATAGTTTTATAATAAATGGTTAGGGGAATTGGAGACAGAATTCTGGAACGTTGTATTGCTTAAATGAGACTGTAGCATAATGTGCCTAATCCCTGGATCCCAATAAACTACAAGTTATGTTATTTTGTATTAAAGCCAAAGAGAACGTACAAAAATGTTTTGCTTGGCGGTTAACAGGTTTAAAATGATAAAATTTCTGGGGCAAGATCATAAGAAAATAGCGCTTTACTTGACCTTTCTTTCTTTTTGTAATATTGTAAAATTCACTGTTTGTCTGAAATGCTTTTTTTTATTTAAAAAATTTATTTTTAAAATTAAAAAAATAAATAAAATGATAAAATTAGGAGATGAAATGCATAAAAATACTATATAGGAAGTCACAAAATTACATCTTTCACCTGGATTGTGGTTTGAATGATTAGCCTGTGAAAATGTAAGGTTCTACTGCTTGGTATGTGCCAAGTCACTTCAGTCATGTCTAACTCTTTGCGACTCTATGGACCGTAATCTGCCAGGTTCCTCTTTCCATGGGACTTTCCAGGCAAGAATACTGGAGTGGATTGTCATGCTCTCCTCTAGTGCTTAGTAAATACCTTACCTTTCCAGAGATCCATATTTCTTGGTCAGAGACATTTGTTATCTTTGTTTTACTTTATACTCAGAGTAAAATTATGCCTTCTAAATAAATTTTAAGTGTATGTTTGATGGGGAAAATCCATTAGTATGGTAAACAAATGTCTACTGAAACATAAAATTTAAAGTAAATAAGCAACATATTCCCATCTAGATTAAAAACATCTTATTTTAAGAATTTTTAATCTACATTATTCAATGAAGTAAATGTTTCTAAATACATTTTTCCATTTTAAGATGAAGCATCAAATAACCAACTATATTTTTCTCTTTGCATTTGGATGGACTTAGAGAGCTGATCGTGGGCCACTTTCTTTTTTCTAAAATGGCACATATCACATCAGAGGTGACTGAATGAAATTGTTTTGTATTTCTCCAGATGACTTCTTTCAAGTTCAGCAGCCAATTACAAACATTGATGCATTGTGGTTTCTTAAAGTATGTTTCACGTATTTGAAACTTTTTTTTTTTCCTGCAATATAGGAAAAAAGATTCTATGGCTTCAAGTTGGTTTAGTAAATCCAGGAACATCTTGCAGGTGAAAAAATGATGGCTCCAAAGTAGCCTGGAAATTCCAACAAGGCTACTTAAATAAAATGAGTCAGTGGCTTGGTTGTTTACATGTTATAAAAATATGCTGCTTCAGAATACACAAAATGCATTGCTTAATAATTAATACAAGGCATTAATTTTCAAACTAAATGTGTATTGTACACTATTACTTATTAACATATTTTTACTGGAAAAAATAATCTCATTCTTACTTATTTGTTCCACTGACTTGTCCATTGTCTATCTGTTGATCATTTTATTACTAAATATTCAATGGAGTGTACAGATAAGTGTTTACTTCACTCTATATAAAGACACTGAAAAAAGAAGGCATATTTTATCTACACCGCCTCTTATTGAAGCTTTCCAACAGGCCAATTAGTTTTGCCTCCTCTTCCCTTCGACTACTAGAGCACCTCCACTGTTTGTTTTGTTCTATTTTTCAGTTGTTTGGTCTTCCGTTTTCTGCCTATTCATTAATTACTCTTGTGTCCCTGATATCTCCCTATTCAATAGGACCCTCAGAAACATTATNTTGCCTCCTCTTCCCTTCGACTACTAGAGCACCTCCACTGTTTGTTTTGTTCTATTTTTCAGTTGTTTGGTCTTCCGTTTTCTGCCTATTCATTAATTACTCTTGTGTCCCTGATATCTCCCTATTCAATAGGACCCTCAGAAACATTATTATGCAAAATCATTGGTTTTCAGCAGTTAATGCAGATATCAACTTTGTCTTGTGATAATGTTATAGAAAATCTTTCCTGTAGTACCTTTAGACTAGTGGGGCAATTATACACTGTATAGTACTTTAAGTATGAAAGTAATGATTTTTTAATGCTAGCTCTGACTTTGGGATCCTCAGCCACATCCAAGAAATAGATATTCCTTGAAGAAATGTCCTCAAGCCATATCGTCATAAAAAGGAAGAGAGATTTTTTCAAAGACTATTTATAAGATATTAAAACCCTCCTAGGAAATTGAATGGAAAATACAATGGTGACTTAATTTTAAAGACCATCATGTCTTCCTTTCAGTGATCTTTAGTGCTAACTCAAAAGAGGAAAAAACCCTCTGGCAAAGTGTGCTTTATTATTTACCTTTTACTTTGTTCACTCAGTCATTAACTCATTCATTCATTCAATACTTATTAAGCATCACTTCTGTACCAGAAATTATTCGTACGTTTTGAGACAACAGCAATGAATGAAAAAAAAGTTGGCAATCATATCAGGAGAGGGGCATAAAATAAATATCTTGTACAGATGGGCCCTGATTTACCTTGAGTTGACTCAGAGTTTTCAATTTTACAANCAGTCATTAACTCATTCATTCATTCAATACTTATTAAGCATCACTTCTGTACCAGAAATTATTCGTACGTTTTGAGACAACAGCAATGAATGAAAAAAAAGTTGGCAATCATATCAGGAGAGGGGCATAAAATAAATATCTTGTACAGATGGGCCCTGATTTACCTTGAGTTGACTCAGAGTTTTCAATTTTACAATGGTATGTAAGCAATATGCATTTGGTAAAAGACATGCTTCCAATTTTGAATTTTTATATTTTCCTGGGCTAGCAATATGTGAAAATCTGGTACTCTGTGATACTTGGCGGCAGCAGCAAGCTACAACTCCTAGTCAGCCACACGGCTACTAGGGTAAACAACCAGTGCATTTATAGCCATTCTGTGTCTAAACAATCATTCTATTTTTCTCTTTCAGCACAATATTCCATAAACTGCACAACATATTTAACACTATATTATAAAATAGGCTTTATGTTGGATGACTTTGCCCAACCGTAGGCTAGTGAAGTGTCCTGAGTACTTTTAACATACGCTAAGCTGAGCTATGATGTTCAGTAGGTTAGGTGTGTTAAATGCACTATCATCTTACAATACTTTAACGTTTGGTGGTTTTATCAGGACATTATCCCATTGTAAGTCAAGGAAGAGGTATATAAGAGGTGATAAGTGGGACAAAACAAAATAAAAGGTGAAGGTGATATAGTTCAGTTCAGTTCAGTTCAGGGGCTCAGTCATGTCTGACTCTTTGCGACCCCATGAATTGCAGCATGCCAGGCCTCCCTGTCCATCACCAACTCCTGGAGTTCACTTAGACTCACATCCATCGAGTCAGTGATGCCATCCAGCCATCTCATCCTCTGACATCCCCTTCTTCAATATATTTGTACAGGGAAGACTGGCTTTCCCAATAGGATGATACTGAAAGTGAAGCCTGAATTCACTGAGGGAGTAAGTCAAGTACCTATATATGTGAAGAGCGTCCAGGCAGAGGCACAAGTACTTGCTAAGACCCAGGCAAGAACATGCTCCATCTATTTCAGAAAGAACAAGAATTATTGTCATTATAGCCAAGTGAGGCAATCAGAAAACTTTTCTCTGCAAAAAACAACTATAAAGCTCAATAAAATTGATGGAAGCAAACATTTCAGTGCTGTGGAAATGATTCGAAGGGGTGCAATAGTCACAGAAGCCTTTATTCTTGGGGAAAACATGCCAAACTTGGTGAGAACACACTCTGTGACTCTTTTTTTCTCCTAGGCTTGCTATCTTCAGCCCCATCCCTTCTGCTCCTCCACCCACCCTGTGCCATTAATAGGCATGAAGGTTCTACAGGGTAAAGGGCGAGTCTGAGGACTGGCTTCTCTCTGTCACAGCCAAGGGGAATACCACTCATTTTCGAGCACTGGACGATACAGCAGTACTGTCTGTGGGAGTGATCATTTCAGAGGTTGGTCAGTCGGGAAGACTACCTCCTCTCCCTGAGGTTTTTATCTTGATTGGAACAAACATACACCTGGCTGAGATAGTATATCTGCATAGTGGAGGCTCAGAGAGGGCTCAAGCTAATCCAACACTCCCAGCCAACCCTGTAGTTGTGCCTCTGGCCACTGAAGGGAGGTAACAAGGCCCTGTGAAAAGAAAGTATAAGCCAGGGTAACCCTGAAAACCCTGAATTCCCTTCCCTGCCTGCTCACCCAGAGACCCACCTGAAAATGAGTGCCTTACTGGATTAAGGGGTTTGAAAACATGGCTGTCCCATCACAGGCTGACCTCTGAGTTACACAAACATGGAGGTAAACCTGGAAGAACAGGATAAAAAGTAATATTAACAAAACACACATACAAACAAAACTAAGAAACATCAAATGCCAAACATTATGGGGAAAACCAGTTTCATAGATCTAACCTGGGGAAATTACTAAGCAGAGAAAAAACGAGCAAAAACAGCAACTTTCACAGGGGAAAGAAATCAACATTAAAAATTTTCATTTCAGACAATGCCATGAAGAATTATTACCTTTAGTTTCTCTAGGTAGAGCAGATAGTTGCTCCCTATAAGGATCGCAGGAATATCTGGCGTTCCTTTATACTACCACTTCTTCTATATGTAAGAAATTATTCAGTTCAGTTCAGTTACTGGGTTGCGTCCGACTCTTTGCGACCCCATGGACAGCAATACACCAAGCTTCCCTGTCCATCACATTATTTATTAATAATTAAGATTTTCCCTTTCTTTAAAAAAGCACATAGATGTAATTGAAATATATTAATAAAGCAATTTTTACCCTACTATCAAATTTTATGTATTGATTTATTTATATATATATATATATACACACACACACACACACATAGTGGTCAATGCAAGAAGATTATCTCTGCCTGAGTTTCTTTTGGCCATATATTATTTGTTTCATTACATAATTATTACTCAAAATAATTTTGTCATGTACAGGAAGCAATATTAAGAAATGATCTACTCCTGTGTGTGTATATATATATACATACATATATATATGTCAGATTTAACCAATCACATGCACCCATTCACACACTTTGTAAGAGATCCTTTGTTTAATATATAAGATTCTTCACATTTAACACTCATTATAGCCATATTGTTAATATCTTGTAATATTGTAAAATAATAAATTAAGAGATGAGAATAATCATGACCTTGGTAACTATTGTAATAAAAATTAGGTCAAAGGTATGTATTTGAAAAGTATCATTTAGGATTTCTACTTTTATTTATGGAATGCTTCATAATTAACATAAAGAGAAATAAATGATATTCCTTAGAAACTGTATTAAAGATGATACACAAGAGGATTTTTTCTATAAAGACTGACATTTTACTATATTTCCAGGTTTAAAATTTCATTTCACTTTCAATTTGAAAACTTTGCCGTATACACTAAATAATAATTGTGAATACTAATATTGAAATAAGTACAGGAGTTCAGATTTCTCTTCAAAATCCTGAATTCAGGTCCCTTGGGTATATACCAAGAAGAGAAAAATCACTAAATCATATGATAGTTATATTTTAAAATTTTAATAATTTTCATATTCAAGTAATTTCCATACTTCCATTTTCCACAGTGGCTACACCAGTTTACATGGAATATAATATTATTCAGCCTTAATAAAGAAAGAAATCCTGTCATTTGTGACAACATGGATAAACCTGGAGAACATTATGCTAAGTGAAGTAAACTAGACATAGAAGAACAAATGTTTTATGATCTCACTATGTGAGGAATCTAAAATAGTCAACCTCATTGATAACAGAATGGTGGTCACCAAGGGCTAAGGGGAGGGTGAAGCAAGGAAGTGTTGGTTAAAGGTATGAAGTTTCAGTTATATGAGATGACTAAGTATTAGAGATCTACTATACAGCATATGACATGCAGTTAGCAATACTGTATAATGTATTTAAAAAATTGTTAATAGAGTAGAATTTATATTGTGTTCTTATCACAAAAATAAAGAGGATGGGGAACAATTCTGGAGGTGATGGATATGTTTATGACATTGATTATGATGATGCTTCAAAGATATAGACATCTCTAAACTCAAGTCATGCATATTAAATATGTGCAACTGTTTCGATGTCAGTTATACCTCAATAAAATGTTTTTTGAATNTTGATAACAGAATGGTGGTCACCAAGGGCTAAGGGGAGGGTGAAGCAAGGAAGTGTTGGTTAAATCTATGAAGTTTCAGTTATATGAGATGACTAAGTATTAGAGATCTACTATACAGCATATGACATGTAGTTAGCAATACTGTATAATGTATTTTAAAAATTGTTAATAGAGTAGAATTAATATTGTGTTCTTATCACAAAAATAAAGAGGATGGGGAAAAATTCTGGAGGTGATGGATATGTTTATGGCATCGATTATGATGATGCTTCAAAGATATAGACATCTCGAAACTCAAGTCATGCATATTAAATATGTACAACTGTTTCTATGTCAGTTATACCTCAATAAAGTGTTTTTTGAATCACACGCAGTTCAATTAACAAACAAACAAAAAACAACCAAATGATGATCTTTAGTCTGTATTAGTACATTTAGTTTTTGTGACATGAAACAAAAGTGTTTTCTATAGTGTCAGGTGTCATGGGTTGGATGCAGTGACTTGCCATGCCTTAAAAAAAATGTATATTTACATTGGAATATAGTTGTTCTGCAGTCTATCATCCAGTTTAGGATTTAAGGACAGAAACTAACAGTATTTTCTTCAGACATAGGGAATGCTTTAATCCTCTAGGTTTGGCTAATGTTGACTCTCAAAGTTTGTTACATGTTGAATCATCTTACAAAGATTTGGAATACATTTCTCAGGTGACAAATTTTCAATTGATACAAAAGCACCTTTTTTTAATAGGAAAGCAAGTATGTGATTTCATAGCCATCTAACAAAAATAAAATTAGAAT
Organism: Neotragus moschatus; assembly: GCA_006410615.1. Taxonomy (NCBI): domain Eukaryota; kingdom Metazoa; phylum Chordata; class Mammalia; order Artiodactyla; family Bovidae; genus Neotragus; species Neotragus moschatus. Next base: position 16,604 of record SJYA01001706.1, on the reverse strand, counting down.
TTTAATGTGGTTAAAACTGAAAAGAAAATATTATAGTTCTCAAGCACAATAGAGCATAGAGAAATCTCTCAATTTTAAACCAACATAGCTTTAGGGAATAAATCACAAGAAAGCATTTCAGTTTTTTAAAATAAAATAATAGAAAACTTCAAATTATCAAAGAAGTCTTGCTTTATGGTCAGTTTAAAAGTAGCGTTACTATTCCTTAGATATTTTAGTTCTGTCTTGCCTTTTTAATGCATTTAACAAATATTTATTATGCATCTGGAGGTGTTAAATCAGAGATGGATTATTCTTGAGATAAAACCACTGACCTTAGTGAGGTGACAATATAGTTAAGGATGTATTATATATAATAATGATTAAAAATAATTGAACAATGGAACCTTTAAATAAAATCTAATAAAACTGAAGAAATGCACAGTTAATGCCGCGAAGGAAATGTACCAGGGAATGCAAAGTAGAGAAAACTTATCCAAAGTGGAGAAGGGAAGATGGTCAAGGATGACTTCCGAGGGGTTATGCTTAGTCAGTCTTCCAAGGGTGAATGTGTATAGAATGGAAGAACAACTTAGGTGATGAGTGTCCTTGAGGAAGAAAGAAACACATTCAAGTCAATGAGTTGAAAAGACTGAACAGCCATAGCTCCATTAAAGTGGTTAGAGGTTGAGGAAAAATGAGGAAATCCCAGAAGTGAGGCATGCAAAATCAGCAGAAGTGAAATAATGAAGAACTGAAGATCTCTCCTGAGAAGAATTATTTCAACCACTATATTTGAGATTTTTGCTACATTTTGTACCTTTTACAAATATGCAGTCTAATATTTCACTGGACTAACTTAACTATCTTGTGGAAAAAAATTCTTAAGATAATATCACTTTTTTTCATTTATTTTTTAAATTTTTAATTGGAGGATAATTGCTTTACAATGTTGTGTTGGTTTCTGCCATTCAACAAGGTAAATCAGCCATACGTATACATATATATAGGTGTACACATACATTGGGAAGGGAAACTCTTGAGTTTCCCTCCCACTCCCCACCCCATCCCACCCCTCTTGGTCGTCACTGAGCACCGGGCTGAGCTCTCCGCATCATACAGCAAATTCCCATCGGCTATGTATTTTATATATGGTAATGCATATGTTTCAATGCTACTCTCTCAATTTGTCCCACCCCCTCCTTCCCCTGCTGTGTCCACCTCTCTATTCTTGCTCTGCAAATTCATCACTGGAATTTTTCTAGATTCCATGTATGTGTTAATAAATGATACTTGTTTTTCTGACTTACTTCATTCTTATAATAGGCTCGGTTCAATAGGATGGTATTACTTTTTAATTTATGTGTATTAGTTGCTTAGTCATGTTTGCCTCTTTGCATCCTCCATATACTGTAGCCCACCAGGCTTCTCTGTCCATGGAATTCTCCAGATAGTCAATCACTTCTCCAGAGGATCCTCCCAACCCAGGGACTGAACCTGGGTCTCCTGCCTTGCAGGCAGATTCTTTGCTGTCTGAGTAACCAGGGAAGTCCCAACATTTTGAAAAGGGAAAGTGAAGTCGCTCAGTCCTGTCCGACTCTTTGCGAGCCCAAGGACTGTAGCCTACCAGGCTCCTCTCTCCATTGGATTCTCTAGGCAAGAATACTGGAGTGGGTTGCCATTTCCTTCTCCAGGGATCTTCCCGACCCAGGGATCGAACCCAGATCTCCAGCACTCCAGGCAGACGCTTTAACCTCTGAGCCACCATGGAAGCCTTTTCAACATTTTGAAAGTGGTTGGTTATTTATGAAACGTAGCTAACTGGGAGCTACAGACCTGAGCCACTTTCTGGGGACCTGGCTATGTGTATGTACATGTATATGTCTTGTTGACATTATATGTCCATAACTGAGTATTCATGGGAAGTTCATTCTATACTGCTACTGCTAAGTCGCTTCAGTCATGTCCGACTCTGTGTGACCCCATAGATGGCAGCCTACCAGGCTCCCCCATCCCTGGGATTCTCCAGGCAATAATACTAGAGTGGGTTGCCATTTCCTTCTCCAATGCATGAAAGTGAAAAGTGAAGTCGCTCAGTCCTGTCCGACTCTTAGCGACCCCATGGACTGCAGCCCACCAGGCTCCTCCATCCATGGGATTTTCCAGGCAAGAGTGCTGGAGTGGGGTGCCAGTGCCTTCATAGACAAAACTTGAACATGGGAAGATACAACAATGTCAAGGTTCTTTAGTGACATAATTACAAGAAGAGCAGTCAAGTGCCTCAGTAGAGTGTCATGTTAGGATAACTTTATAAATTTACCACACAGTGAGAATATGTCTAGAAATATGACTACAGTAGTGCAAGTTGTTGAACTACAACTTAGTATGTCATTTCCACAATGATATGTAAATACTTGAAATCTATGATCAAAACCAGCACTATCCAGTAGAATTCTCTGTGACCATGGAACTGTTCTGTGTGCTGGTCAGCATTGTAACCACTAGTCACTTGTGGTTGTTGGACACTTGGAATGTGAATGTTATAACTAAATGAGTTTTAATTTTAGTAAAGTTATAATTAAAATTTAATCGTCATGTTTGTTTAGTTGCTACTGCTTTGGAAAACAAATTCTAACACGTCCTTTCTTTGATAGGGCTTCTATACAACTTGAAAAAATGTAGATAGTCTATGTTTTAGTGGCAACATTATTGTCATTTACTGAGGAATTATTTCTTTAGACTTGTGACATATAATTTACTACTGATATGGTCAAATGTTACCACCTTAGAAGTCTGACTAAGATGATTGTGTGTGTCTCTATGATTATTAATTAGATGTTATATCTATAGTATAATTCCCAGAGGCAGATTTTTATTTCTAGACCTTGTTGTACAGAACATTATTGAATTCTCAAATATTGACAGTTCTGGCACTTGTTTTGCCCCAATNATAATTTACTACTGATATGGTCAAATGTTACCACCTTAGAAGTCTGACTAAGATGATTGTGTGTGTCTCTATGATTATTAATTAGATGTTATATCTATAGTATAATTCCCAGAGGCAGATTTTTATTTCTAGACCTTGTTGTACAGAACATTATTGAATTCTCAAATATTGACAGTTCTGGCACTTGTTTTGCCCCAATGTTACATTGCTATCAAATGTCTCATTTTCTAGATTACTTTTCTTCATTTTTTCACATTTTTTCTTTCTTCATTAGAAAAAAAAATTGAGTTATCGAGATAAATGAACAGTTTTGAGATTAAAAAGTAAATGAAAAACAGAGGTACAGAGGTATTGCATTTTAATTTTTGTACTGCTGAGCAACAGTGTTTATGACATAGTACACAGTTTTTTAGTAGTCAGTAGTCACTACTGATGTACATTCTATGAATGAATGATAGCAAAGTAAATTGGAAAAGTATGGAACCATATGAAGAAAGTATATATATATATCCCTGTCTTACAACTTCAGAAGCAATTTAACATTGTAAATGATAGTTGATGATATCCATAACCTATGGATTACACTTATAGAATATGACCTCAAAACTCTGGCAGGTGTGTACAAAGCATTATGCCACAGTGTATATTATAACAGCAAAAAGCTTGAAACAAACTTAATCTTCCATATCACTAGAAGAAATATGTACATTTATTTTGATTTTACACAGATTAAAGCCCTATATTGTCTTAAAGCTATACACAGATATTATTGTACATTTTATATAAGGCCCAAAAGTAATTTGCCCAATACTATATAAATGAAAATTACCAAATCACTTTTGTGGTTGTCTTAAGGATTTGATAACTGAAGATTTCTAGAAATTCTAACATGTTATAAAAACCTCTGGTATTAGAAATCTTTTGGTCAGAAAATCAACAGGATCCTGTGCAACCACATAACAAAATGAAATAAACATTGATGTTTGTATACAAGAAAAAATAAAACTGATAAGTAAAATATTTTCTATCCAAATATTGATGAAATCTTGAGAAAAAAATCTATAAAATTAATATATTAAAGTTTATTCCTACTTAGCCTAAGATGAGATTTCAATTTTAAACAAGTAGAATAATCTCTACTTCTTTTATTGGATTTTCTATGTTGATGATACCCATTCAATCCTTTAACTATGGCCTCAGGTCATACACCTACCCTGTCCTCTGAAAATCATCATTCAGATACTCCATGGAGACTACTAAAATTCAATATTAAGCCCACAGACATATATTCCTTTCCAAATGACAAAGGTGTTTATGTATCTACACATCTATAAAAACACACATGTATAAATGTCTACATATTCTCATCCTTGAGTTATTTTCTTTCTTACATTCCAGGAAGCATCACAGCTTTATGGATATTCTATGGATATCCTTGACACCTAAAACTATGGAATCATATCTCGTTCTGTCTACCAAGTCAAATGGATATTGTCTCCAAGTTTATATTACCTGCGTTTCCTATAGTCAATTTGCCATGACACAAACCCTAGACCTGGACCCTCATTAGTTCACACCAGAATACTATAATTGATCTTTACCTATAAAATCTTCTTAATAGCATATAGTCTAGCTGGTTGGAAGATTCTTTCAACTGGTTGGAAGATTCCTATTCTTTAGAGTCTCTGTAACTGTTCCTAATTTAAAACATCCCTAAATAAGTTTTATGTTTCTTGCCTCTGCAGAATTAATGGTTATTGTTGCTATTATTATCATTAAGGATTTTGTGATCAGGACCCTAGAGCCTCTCCATTCATTCAGACTGTATTTTTAAAAGTCAACTGGGAACTTTAATATTTTTATCCATTCTCCTATACCCATTACTTTACAGTATATTCTTTTTTT
>SJYA01001706.1:0-11379 GCA_006410615.1 Neotragus moschatus | reverse complement strand
CAGGATGCTTGGGACTGGTGCACGGGGATGATCCAGAGAGTTGATGTGGAGTGGGAGGTGGGGGGGGGGGGTTCAAGATTGGGAACTCATGTACACCTGAGATGAAAAAAAAGATAAAAATTAAAATAAATAAAAATAAAAAAAGAATGGATATGTAACTAAATGGAATAATAAGCAGTAGTTAAAAATGAATATTTTAAATCTCTATGTATATCACTCAGTTGTGTCCGACTCTTTGCGACCCCATGGACTGCAGCCCACTAGGCTCTTCCATCCATGGGATTTTCCAGGCAAGAGGACTGGAGTGGGGTGCCATCGCCTTCTCCAATCAAGGTAAAGAAGCAATCAAATAGTTAATGTTGAGTGGAAAAGAAAAGCATATTGCAAAAGTTTCAGACCGTATGATAAGAATTAGAAACACAGATGGACCTAGCAATTATCATACTAAATGAAGTAGAGTAGAAAGACAAATATCACTTATATGTGGAATCTAAAATATGATATAAATGAATTTATTTGTAAAAAACAGAAACAGACTCACAGGTTTCAAAAACAAAGGTCTGGTTATCAAAGGGGAAAGGGGGTGGGGAAGGGATTAATTAGGAGGTTAGGGTTAGCAGATACAAACTATATAAAATGGATAAACAATAAGATTCTACTGTGTAACACAGGGAACTATATTCATTATCTTGTAATAAATTATAATGTAAAAGAATATGAAAAAGAATATATAGAGATACACACATAGCTGAATATCTTTGTTGTACAATAGAAAACTAAATAAATTAACTTATAGTATTAAAAGGCATAGAGCTCAAAAAATAATTTAAAAACATAAAATAATACTGTTTATGAATATATTTAAGGGATAGACAAGGACACAGACAGCATCTATATAAAGTTATTTACAGGAGAGAGAAAAGGAGAATCAGAGGTCAGAGGACGAAACCCTTAACTGCCTGTAAAAAAATTTTTTTTTTAATCTAGGGCACAATGCTAATACTTATTGAATGCAAGTGGCAAGAACGTGGTGATATACCATGACGTACTTTTGTATATCTGAAATTCTTTCTATTCTATAACCTGATATGTAATGCCGCACACGGAGTAAAGACGCAGGTGCGCAGCCTACAGGCTTCAATGAACTCACCTGCAGATTGGAGGTGAACAGCACCTGCCTGCGCCCCTCTCGGCATTGGCGTCAGGATATGAAGACGTTCTGTAAGCAGTGAAGTTCCACGCAGCTAACATTATATTGAGGTTTACGACTGTACTACACACTCTCCTCTTGATAACCGGGCATCTACTTCCTAGCCCAGGCTTGTCAGCTTTCACCCAATGAGACCCCTGCAACACTCCAGCCGTGGTTATCAAGACTATTACCTACTGCTGCTCGTCCTTACAAGCCTCATCAGCTCCCATTGACCCCCGTGCTTCTTATCTGCCCCCACCAACTCCCATCTACCCCCGGGCCTTCTACCCATCCTCCCATACCAGCCTTCCCCAGCCTACCTCCAGGACAGGTGGGACTAATTCCAGGTTGCCAAATGCAGAGAAAGACTAGAGCCTGGGATCTCATCAGAATGGCTCAGATATCCCCCAAAAGCAAATCATCCTGCTTCTTAGCCCTGCTCCTCATTCCTTCCCAACTCAGAGCCTCAACAGCCTGGCCTTTTGCCTCAAAGCCAGGTGGGACTGGAAGCAGTCATCACAGTGGTGCCCATGGATTAAAGGAGGACTTCTCTGCTTTTCTGAACAGGTCTTTTTTTGTTTTTTGTTTTGGCTGCACCACGTGAGGCTTGCCAACTTGTGGGATCTTAGTTCCCTGACCAGGGACTGAACCTGGGGCCACCACGATGAAAGCACCCAGCCCTAACAACTGGACCACCAGGGACTTCCCTTCTGCTTTTCTTTTGGAGCAAGTTTTGAAGATTTCAAAAACATGATGGTAATGATCTCCAGGTTAGGCTTCTAATTCATATGGGAGAAGGCTGGGGTTGGTGGTACATCTCTGTGAATGGGAGCAGCAAACAGGCTTGCCCAGAACAAGAAGATCAGGATAGGAAAGGTGTGGATCTTCAACCTTTCTCCTGAGAAACTGATGGTGCAAAGTAATGGAACTAGTTCCCATGAGCCAGGAAGATTCACTTACAATTCCTCTGTGAGTGTGTGTGTGTGTGTGTGTGCATACCACAGGTACTGTGCTTAACGTTTCCACACATATAATCCCCTTATAATCCTCACAATCCTCTGGGGTTATGTCATTATACTTTCTTTAAAGATGTAGAAACTAAAGCTCAGAGAGGTTAAACAACTTGCCAAAACTCATTTAGATCATTTATGGCAAGGCCATAATTCAAGGCCAGAACTTCTTTCTCTAAGAACATGACTTAATTCATCACCTCTTCTATTTTATGGAGGGCCCAATAGAGATGGTGCTTTCCTATATATTAGAAAAACGTCCCATTGACTGATTTAATCCTTGAGAACTGGGATCCTGCCTGTGTTCTCTCACTTTTAATATAATGTATGATTACTGAAAGGTGCTCCATTCATGTATGCAGGCCAAGTCATATTCAGGAAGTCAAGCTTCCTTTAATCTGGGAAATTCCGCAAAGGAACCAAAGAGCAATGGCTTCACCAGAGTTGGCATCTTCTTAAATTAGTAAGCAGTTCAGATCTGGGAAGAGGTTGGTGGGAAAAAACTGAATTTTCTGCAAATTTACATTTAATGACCTCAGAATATAATGTCTGGTGATTCTTTGTTGTAATATAAGCACAGCACATTTCAGTTTTTCCATTAAAACCTTATAGATGAGGAAATGGAGGCTTATAAAGAACAAATAACCTAGGTCGGGAAGATCGCCTGGAGTAGGAAATGGCAACCCGCTCCAGTATTCTTGGCTAGAGAATCCCATGGACAGAGGAACCTGGCAGGCTATAATCCACAGGGTTGCAAAGAGTCAGGCATGACTGAGCAACTGAGCACGCACACACACACACACACTTGCCCAAAGTCACTCAACTAGTAAGTGTCAGAGCTGTGACTGTGAACACATGATGGCGTCTGGCTCCAGCATTCCAGAGCGCAGCTACCCTGAACTGGAATAGCAGAAATTCACCCCTCAGAATTTGCACCGTTGCTGCCAGGCCCTTGGGAGTGGGAGTGAGGCTTGCACACAGCCATTCTAGGCCTTCTCCGGCAGGCCTCTTTTTGAGCTGTTCTTTTTCAGCAGCTCTGGGTCTATTAACCAAACTTTGGGAAGTGCATCTTTGGGAAAATTCTTTTTACTTATCTTATCCATCATATAGTCTTTCCCTGTTGCTGTACACACAGTCTGTGGCATGTTTGTGCTGTGCCTTTCTTCTGTCTCACCTTTCACCAGAATCTGAGGCCCTGTATCCTGCCTCAAGTGGGTGGAGGCAGAGGAGCTCACAGAAAAATGTAAATGATAAGGTTCCTCCTCTCATCTCAAGGAACATATGATAATCCCCCAAGCAAATATTTTGGAAAAGAATCCTCATTCAGAAAATAACTTCAGTGGAAAGCTAAATCATCATTACTATTTTAAGTTAAGGATGGGGAATTTAAATCTCTTGTAGTTCACAAAGGCAGGGAAAAACCAAGTCCACCTCCTGTTGTGCTAATTTACTCCATCACTTAAAAAAAATTATTTCTATATTGAAAATAACACAGACATATTGTGTAACTGAAGGCAAAATTTTTCTGAGTTTTAAGATAAAACCTAAGACATAAAAAAAATGTCAAATTTGTAACAGGCTGCTTTAGTCTACACTCCAACAAATACTCATTGGGAGTCTCCTACGTGCCAGGCATAGTTCAGACCTCCTAGTTAGAGCACTGAGTAGGGCAGCACCTTTCTGTTTCTTCCAGACCCTGAAGTCCAGTAAGAAAAACAGATATGACAGCAGCACTTCTAAGTGTGCTGAGTATTTCAAAAGGGAACATAGAGGTACAAGAGCATACATCTAGGGGAATGGTAACTTCAACCAGGATTTAGGGAAGACTTTTTGGAGGAAGTGACTTTAGAGCAGAGATTGGGTAAGCGATGAATGGGGAAATAAGATACATGAAATTTCACAAATAAGAGAGAGCATGGGTGTCCTAGGAACTGAGAAGGCAATGGAGTCAGTGGTTGGGGTGGGGAAGCAGGATTTTGCGGGGGGGAGTACCTAAGAAAGTATGTAAGGTACTGACTTCTTGCACTACAATTGTAGCACAACCTCCCATAAAATAGAAATAGTCCAATATTAGGCAAATAAACTGTTTAACAAATATTATCCCATATGGAAAATTTACATTCTAAAAGAGAATGCCAGACTATAAAACTTGAGACAACCAACTGAAAACACCATGAAGCAGTAAGAGAATTCAGAGAGGAATTGCAATGGTAATATATATATTTAAAATCAATAGCTTTTCCTAACCATTACCTGTTAAAAATTATGGTAAAAGATCATATTTTAAATATCAACCACAAAGGATCCTAGGGATAAATTCAACACATAATTTGCTGTATTAAAAACACTTTGATAAGCTATTGACAGACCTAAATATGACAAGAAATTCAAAGACAAATTGTGGTATTTGATGGAAAGATATCAGTTCTTCCTAAATTAATTTATACAGATAATGAAATATCAGTTAAAAATTACATTTTTTTAATTTTAATTTTTACTTTATTTTACTTTACTTTACTTTATTGGTTTTGCCATACAGTGACATGAATCCGCCACGGGTGTACATGAGTTCCCAATCCTGAACCCCCTTCTACCTCCCACCCCATATCATCTCTCTGGATCTTGCCCATGCACCAGCCCCAAGCATCCTGTATCCTGTATTGAACATAGACTGGCGATTCATTTCTTACATGATAGTATACATGTTTCAGTGCGATTCTCCCAAATCATCCCATCCTCTCCCTCTCCCTCAGAGTCCAAAAGTCCGTTCTATACATCTGTGTCTCTTTTGCTGTCTCACATACAGGGTTATCATTACTATCTTTCTAAATTCTATATATATTTGTTAGTATACAGTATTAGTGTTTTTCTTTCTGGCTTACTTCACTCTGTATAATCGGCTCCAGTTTCATCCACCTAATTAGAACTGATTCAAATGTATTCTTTTTAATGGCTGAGTAATACTCCATTGTGTGTATGTACCACAGCTTTCTTATCCATTCATCTGCCAATGGACATCTAGGTTGCTTCCATGTCCTGGCTATTATAAACAGTGCTGTGATGAACATTGGGGTACACGTGTCTCTTTCAATTCTGGTTTCCTCAGTGTGTATTCCCAGCAGTGGGATTGCTGGGTCCTATGGCAGTTCTATTTGCAATTTTTTAAGGAATCTCCACACTGTTTTCCGTAATGGCTGTATAATGTATGAGATACCGGAGAGAGTGATGATCTACACTAACCATAATTTTTCCTATTTTTAAGCCCATTTTATTTACTTTTTAAAATTTTCAAATGTCATTGAAGTAACTTTCAAGGACATAGTCAAAGATCAAAATAATTTTGATCTGAGATATCACATATCTCTAATATATTTTTCTCTATAATGCATCTGTACTCAAACTCTCTCTCTCTCTCTCTCTCTCTCTATATATATATATATATATATATAATCTTATCTTGAAATGCTAGAATACTGGTTGATTCCATGTGTTTATGGACAGAATTGTTTGCATTAATTTTCCAAATGTCTAACAGAGCTCTTTGCACATGTTAACTGAGTTAAATTCATTCAAAAAAATAATGATTCTATTGTTCAGTCTTTGTAGGTGACGAGTCTGAATGTGTGATCAGATAATCATGAATAAGCATGAGTCTGTACACAATAGATCCAGCTGATAATTCTGAAAATCAGTTGTGAAAGTTTGCCTTTATTAAAAAAGTATATATTCACATTTTATTGTTGTATTATCTCATTTCAAAAATTTTATATATCTAGTATGAACTACATTAAAAGTAAAAGCTTACATTTATATTCATACATAAAGTACAGTCAGAAGGTATCTCCAAGGACATGGAAAATGCCAAAAACTTGCACTTTATTCCCAGAGCTTAGACATCAGCACTCCCAAACAATTGCTGTGAGTTGGAAAACATTCTGGATATTGATATTCAATATTTTTAACCTTTTGTCAGTAGGTGATGGATTAACTTAGTTCCAAGGCTGTTCTGGTTGACAGTGAGAGCTGCTTTAACTCATTTCTCACTGCAGGGAGAAGAATCGGAGCCAGGGAGAACAGCCAATAGAAAAAAGAACATGAATTAAAAATAAAATTAGTGCACTAGTACTTTAGCACTGTTAGGCATTCCAGAATCTCAGGGATAATTAACATTCTTAATATAAAATATTGATGTTATGCAGTATTAATGCAGCATCACAGTAAGAATTGACAGTGTTTAATGTTTCATAGCAGCCTCCTAGCTGAGCATGAAACTTTTCACAAGTGAAGGGAATTTAATTTTAGATTAAAAAATATTAAAACCTTCTGGGATAGAATGCAATTAACTCTTTCTTCTTTTCTATCTTTACTCTTTTACCTTGCATGGATGTGTGCTAAGTCGTTTCAGTCGTGTCCGACACTTCAACCCTGTGGACTGTAGTCCAAAAGTTTCCTCTTTATATTCTCTGTATATTCTCCAGGCATGGATACTGGAGTGGGTTGCCACTACCTCCTCTAAGGATCTTCACAACTCAGGGATACAACCCCTGTCTCCTGGTCTCCTGCAGCTCTTGCATTGCAGGTAGATTCTTTACCACTGAGCCACCACAGAAGCCCTACTTTTTTATTTGGGACAATAAGTAATATAAATCACACCGTTGCCTAAATCAGACATCATATTAAGAACTGCAAAACTGTGACATTTTTAGTTCTTTCAGTCATTCTGCATTTATTAGTTTCAGTTAACCTGTGTTTTAAACCATCCTTCCCACCACATCTAGTACTGTTTTAACAACACTGAAATGTAGTCTATACAGAAGGTGCAGAAAAACTTTTTAATTTTTCCCATTTAACTATCAGTTTTCATCATAATGAGTCAGTACGCTGGCAAACTCAAGTGTTCCATAAGGAGCATTGATTTATTTCTCTGTGCTTTTATATATATATATATATATATATATATACCTCTATATATATATATATACCTCTATATCTATCTATATATTCTGGGATATTTATATACTTGACATTTTCTACATATTTTAGTGATCATTCTTTTCAAATCACAGTAGACTCTAAACTAAAGTAGTGAGACTTAAGATGACTTCTGTGTCTTCTGTACAGACTCCATAATCCTTTAGTAGCTTCTAATCTTTGGTAGAATTCTTTATGTTCAACATTATGGTCCCAACTTTTGAGTTTCCTGCTCACCACTTAAAGGAGCTTTTCTTTGAGCATCCTTATGATTTCTATTGTTGAAAGTCATTTAACGAACAAAAATCTCGCTGCTAGGGGTGGTTTATTACTACTGGATTTCTATTGCCCTTATATATTTTCAATGGACAGTGTTAGAACAGGCATTCAGTAATAATACAAAAAACAACATGCATTGTTTTATTCAATCAAATATAAGCTTTACTATTTTTACCCTTTATGCTGAAAGGATATTTTTCTACATGCTTAAAAGTTATTTTAAAAATAATACCATAATTACTTAATTTCTTTATCCTGCTACTGCTACTGCTAAGTCACTTCAGTTGTGTCTGACTCTGTGCAACCCCATAGACGGCAGTCCACCAGGCTCCCCCGTCTCTGGGATTCTCCAGGCAAGAGCACTGGAGTGGGTTGCCATTTCCTTCTCCAATACATGAAAGTGAAAAGTGAAAGTGAAATTGCTCAGTTGTGTCCAACCCTCAGCAACACCATGGACTGCAACCCTCCAGGCTCCTCCATCCATGGGATTTTCCAGGCAAGAGTACTATACCTAAAGTCTGCACTAGATGACAATACTATGAAATAATAAAATTTGAACTGTGGTGTTGGAGAAGACACTTGAAAGTCCCTTGGACTGCAAGGAGATCCAATCAGTCCAGCCTAAAGGAATCAGTCCTGGGTGTTCATTGAAAGGACTGATGTTGAAGCTGAAACTCCAAAACTTTGGCCACCTGATGTGAAGAGCTGATTCATTTGAAAAGACCCTGATGCTGGGAAAGATTGAGTGCAGGAAGAGAAGGGGACAACAGAAGATGAGATAGTTGGATGGCATTACTGACTCAATGGCATGAGTTTGGGTAAACTCCAAGAGTTGGTGATAGACAGGGAGGCCTGGCATGCTACAGTCCATAGGATCGCAAAGAGTTGGACAAGACTGAGCGACTGAACTGAACTGATAAAATTTGAGATTTCTTTGCACATGTTTTTTGCCCTTAGATATACAGCTTTGAGACTGCATAAACATTTGGACTGATTTTTCTTGCACTATGAGGTTATATCACCAAAATTATATATTAGTTATATTTATTTCAATTAATTTTAATTAAGAGATTTTTCTTTATACATTCATTTAACGTTCTGATTATATAAAACATACAAAACTATAGTATAAGTACATTCATAAGAATTCTTTTCATCCCTGTTCCTTCTACTTTGTTACTCCCTCTTCTTTATCAGTTCAGTTCAGTTCAGTGCTCAGTCGTGTCCAATTCTCTGCAACCCCACGGACTGCAGCACACCAGGCTTCCCTGTCCATCACCAACTCCCGGAGCTTACTCAACCTCATGTCCATCATGCCAGTGGTGCCATCTAACCATCTCACCCTCTGTTGCCCCCTTCTCCTCCTGTCTTCAATCTTTCCCAGCATAAGGGTCTTTTCCAATGAGTCAGTTTTTTGCCTCAGATGGCCAAAGTATTGGAGTTTCAGCTTCAGCATCAGTCCTTCCAATGAATATTCAGGACTGATTTCCTTTAGGATGTGCTGGTTTGATCTCCTTGCAGTCCAAGAGACTCTCAAGTGTCTTCTCCAACACCACAGTTCAAAAGCATCAATTCTTTGTTACTGAGCTTTCTTTATAGTCCAGCTCTCACATCCATACATGACTATTGGAAAAATCATAGCCTTTACTAGACTGAAATTTGTTGGCAAAGTAATGTCTCTGCTTTTTCGTATGCTGTCTAGTTTGGTCATAGCTTTTCTTCCAAGGAGCAAGTGTCTTTTAATTTCATGGCTGCAGTCACCATCTGCAGTGATTTGGGAACCCAAAAAAGTAAAATCTGTCACTGTTTCCATTGTTTTCCCATCTATTTGCCATGAAGTGATGGAACCAGACGCCACGATCTTAGCTTTCTGAATGTTGAGTTTTAAGCCAATTTTTTCACTGTCTTCTTTTACTTCCATCAAGAGACTCTTTAATTCTTCCTTGCTTTCTGTCATAAGACCTACACTATCTAGGAGCAAACAAGACTTTCACTATTTACTAACTGAATATGTTTGCCAAGTTACTTCATCATACTACATCTCAATTGTCTCACTGAAGAATAGAAATACCAACAGAAATTCTGTGATAGGGTTGTTTTATTTTAATGCGTGTAAAAATACTTCTGGGAACATACCATTCATAAGAAAACCTGATAGCCATAACAGTTCTAAAATTTTTTCTTTTATAGTAATTGTACATGTTAAATAAGAATAATGGCAATTATTTCCATGATTAAGCCAAGGACTTCTCTGTTACAAACTAACAAACTGAGTCATAAGTATAATATTATTCCTAAAAGGGGAAAAAATGGTAAAGAAAACAAATTTTACCAGTTAGATTTATCGAAAACCATGCATATTAGACAAGTGTTTGTACATAGAAATTTGAAATATTAAAATGTTTGAAAATTATAACCATAAGCATTATGAGCTATTTTTCTTATTCATTTATATTTGTATAAATTCTTCTAAAGAGCAAGACTAGGGAAGCCTCCAAGTCTCTGTTTACCAACGGTGGATTCATTTGGCAAGACACTGAGAAAAGGGAGTACAATGGGGCTCACTTTCATGTATTCACAATGACTTGTTTCTACGATAAATATTTCAATTGAAATTGCTTTGATTTGATTTTCAACTGTAAGGAAAAAGTATTCAAGACATTTACTTCAAGGACTTATTCAAAAAATTAATGCCCCTAGTCTTTGAAGTATTGCAGAGAGCCATTGAAAGTTTGGATCTAAAGCACCAAGAGTTATTCTTGTGGCCCTTAGCTGCTCATTAGTTTGATGTATTTCTTACAGATACCATTACTGCCAGGCTGCTGATCGATTACCGTGCATAGCCTGACCTCAATATTCGATGACTCTAATTATTTTGGGTAGATAATGAGAGCTTTATTTTCAGAAAGCAAATGCTAGAAAGTTTATCTCTAAATTGTATTTTAAGCAATTGATACAGTTTATACTAATGTGATTAGCAAGTATTTTAAGAACTGAAAAATCCATATTTTATATAAATATATTTCTAAAAAATATCCTGAAGATTATCCTTAAAGAAAGAAAATAATGTTCCTGTCAAAATTGACATTTAATTTTATTAATAAAAAGAGCAGTAAAATTGATTTGACTGGTTTCAAAATAAGAAAATCGTAACTATAGTTAATGAACAAAAAAGACAAAAAACAGTATAGTTAAAAACAAGCAACAGATAAGTCTCCATTTTAATGTAAATGTATATTTTTCACTCAGAGTTCTCTCACACCAACATTATTCTTAACAAACAATATAATCTTTTCATTTCTTCTTGGCCCCAGAAAGAGATGCTCTTTAGAGAAATTCAATGCTTAAATATCACTATTTCCATATGGAAAAGTGAGTGAATGGGTGCTCTATAAAGATATACTATGACCATGTCAAAACTCTTATTTTCTCATTCTAAATGCACATATGTACCATAGATTCACATTATTTCCTAGGGTGTAATGGTTTCTCAAATGCCATGTATGTGTCAAAGTAAGTGAACAAATTGAAAGATGTTTTGCCATTATGACATGCATGTGAATTTCCTCTTATCAATGAACAAATCAATTTTTACATTGCAATTTTTTACCCTACTAACATTACAATTATTTNCACATATGTACCATAGATTCACATTATTTCCTAGGGTGTAATGGTTTCTCAAATGCCATGTATGTGTCAAAGTAAGTGAACAAATTGAAAGATGTTTTGCCATTATGACATGCATGTGAATTTCCTCTTATCAATGAACAAATCAATTTTTACATTGCAATTTTTTACCTTACTAACATTACAATTATTTCTGTAATTTTAAAAAATGTTCCAGTGTGTTTTCCATGAAGTGTGGAAAAACAGAGTTTCTCCTTTGGTCATACTGTTAGAACCTTTTGTAGAATAGTGCTCCAG
>SJYA01001705.1:12591-115058 GCA_006410615.1 Neotragus moschatus | reverse complement strand
TTAATTATCTTCCGGACAGGAACCCATAAGCTTATTTCTCTGGTTTTAAAGCAAAAAATACACAAGAACATCTTTCATGCATGTGTGCATGAGTGCTAAGTGACTTCAGTCATGTCCCTGCCAGGCTCCTCTTTCCATGGGATTCTCCAGGCAAGAATACTGAAGTGGGTTGCCATGTCCTTCTCCAGAGGACCTTCCACCTAGGGATTGAACCCATGTCTCCTGCAGCTCCTGCATGGCAAGCGGATTCTTTACCACTGAGCCACCCTGGGGACATCCAAACATCTTTCAACCCAGTGCCAAAAATGGACGTGAAATGGAAAAGTGAGTGCATACCTGTGGCAGGTATGGGAGAATTCACATGGGCATGCCCCAACTACTCGGAGCTCTTGCTACCTTTGCAGAGGGTTGAGGATAAGGGATTGTTGCTATACACACTGGCAAACATACGTATTGGCCCACAAGTTCACATTGCTGAGTCAGAAGATTTCGGTCCTTCAAGAGCTGAAATGATAACATGTGAAGGGCCACACTAACCTGTTATGGTTTGGAGGGCCTGGATACTTTGAGGACACGAAGTGCATTATCATGAGCTCTGAGAGTCTGCAGGATTCTGTCTTCAGTTAGTGCAATAGTACATTGTGCTGCCATTGACTTTGGCATGCACTGTTCTGCCTGAGGCATTAGATGTCTAATTTGATCAAAATCAGACCCTATAATTTGAATTCAAGCCAAGCCACAATCAAATCACAAAATTTCCAAAGCTGCCACCATCTTGGAAATGTCAAATGCTGGGTGGGGGAGCGGGAAATGACTATACAGGGAATCAAGGAGCCTGTTTTAATGAATTTTGCATCTGGTCCTTGTATGAGGCCATTAGATATAATTTAAATGTCTTGATTAACATTTTATTACTTGACATGACTGCTGGAAAAAAAAAATTGTATGCCCGCACACCACACGGGCATTGTATATTTAGTACACAAAATATACTAAACTCCTTTGAGTTTCAAGGTGCTGAATATTGAGCTTTTGGGCCACTTAGATGGTGTCTGAAGTCTGCCCGATTCTTGGTGTGAAAAATAAACCTGAGAAAAAGGGATGTTTTTCTCTGCTCAGATATTAGGACCCGATCTAAGCTTGGCCAGCTTTGGCAGTCACTGTCGGACCTCCCGGGTGTCTGAGGAATTGTACACTCCTTTCTAAATCCTTTCGGAAATTGCCAGTTTGATAGAATAACATTGCAGGAAACCACTCAAATTGAACATATTTGTTGTTTTATGTTCTGCCAGGCAAATGTCAGAACAATGCCAGGAGACCAGAGTGGGTCAGAATTGGAAGGGGCAGCAGGGGAAGTGAAGGGAGGGAACCAGGAGCAAAAGAGACAATGAGAAGAGAATGAAAAGCTATTTTAATGGGAATTTTTAAATACATAAAACTCTTGCTTTTGAAAATCAAAAGCAAAATAAATCACGTCTTCTCAGTTGTCTGGCGGTTCACAGGGTGACATCCAATCTGAGAATATTTTCTTGTAGAATTTAATAATTGTGGTCAACAATTTTCTCTTAAATTTCGATCCACTGGTCAATATGCTGCCAACAATGAAGACAAAATTGATGGCTTCCTTGGAGAAATCACTAACGGAGCCTTATTCTTCAGTTTTATTTCATTTGTCTTGAATATGCATCTATTTTTCTATGGGGGCCTTTTTTTCCCCACTTTGCATATTTCAATTAGACAGCATGTCATATAAATTATTTTAATTAATTTGGGACAGCAATTTGCCATAATCATTTCTTTACTCTCCTGTTTGAAGTCCCATGGCAACATTTTTTTTTTTTTCCTAAGTCTGACAGTATATTAGGTCTTACTGGTAGTGATCAAGAGTACTGCAGGAATGAATTTTTCCAGAAAGATCAGCATGGGGAAAAGGCTGCATGAACGACCTTGCTAGCATTGCCTTTTTTATTTTTTAAGTGGCTGACTCATAAATTAGGAACTTGATTCTCTCTCCTTGGCTTTGGATGGTTTCCTAAGGAGCAGAAGGGCTGTTTTATTTATTTATTTACCAACCGATGTGGACTCAAACCCTTGATAGCCTTTTAACATCTTAGTGACCGCAGTTATATTAAGACTGCAGGCACTCAGTGCTGGCTTGATAACTAGAAAAACCTTTTTGCCTCATCCCCACTTAAGTATTGAACCCAGGGCCAAACGCATGCTCTCTATGTTTGCCAGATAATCATTACATTTTAGCACACTGAACAAATACTATACCAATTAAAACTGAATGTCACTTTAAAGTCAATAAATCTACTTTATTTTCCAGATAAGCTTTTAAAAAAAAAAAAAAAAAAGAGCCTGTTTCTGCCTTTCTAAATTAGCTAAATACATTTGTTTTGGCAGCAGCCAAGTGGTGAAAACTATATCTTATTTTCAAATATGTACTAGCACACCCATCATTTTTTTTTTTTTAAATCTGATTTTGGATGAATTAGTCTTTGGAAAATATTAATGTTTGATCTTAGATCCATATTCATCTAATTGCTCTGAAACGGAAGTTGCTTGTGATGTGCAAGCCTAAGTATTTTGTGTGTTCCACGGATAACTCTGGTAGGTCTGTTGGTAGATACTATTTTTACTTACTTAGCAGGAAGGAAACGGATGTGCAGAGGAAGTAAAGTGGGTTGTTCAATATCACAAAGAGTTACGCCAATGGAGTTAAAGATCAGCTAACTGATTGCCAAATCGTGACTGGACAAACATAACTTTGTGAACTCATTTTTGTTCTGCTCTAATACGATTGCTTTGCCAAAGCAGCATGAGAATAAGAGGATCATTTGCTACTTTCACAGGCCTTCAGGCGAGTGGAGTCAGGCGAGAATTACACACAGCTTAGATAAGGAGTCCGTCCAGTTTCCTAGTAGGCTGAGGAGGTGTGCACATATGTTGAGTGATTATAGAGACACAAAAAATTTCTCTGTTCTGTACCCCCTGAACTGCTGTTGTTGTTTAGACAGCTGCAACAAGATGAACTGTTCTGAGACAACATTTTCTAATACTGTCCATTGTTCGTCAACTAGTAGAAGGCTCCATCCCCCACCCGACCCAATCCCACCCAATTTACTTTGTCTGATTTTATTTACCCCAGCTCTCAGTATAGGTGTTCTCTCTTCTTTAAAGCCTCGGCTGTGAACACTAGCAAAGAATGAGTTTTACGTTTTTAAATAGTCGGAAAAAAGTTCAAAAGATCATTTAATGACATATGAAAAGGATAAGAAATTCGAAGTTCTATGTCTGTAAAACGTCTTCTTAGAAAACACCATTTGTTTATACAGTATCTCAAACCACTTTTACTATCTATCAGCAGAATTGCATAGTTGTCATATTCTGTGTGGTACCAGAGCCTAAAATATTTACCATCTGGCCCTTTACAAAAATAAAATGTTTGCTGGCCTTTGCCCTAGACTTCTTAATCAAGTAAACTGATGTCCTTAAGTGCCCATAGAACTCTGATGGCTAAATACAGCTTCTCTCAGGAAATCTTAAACTTCATGGGGCAAGCTTATATTGGTCAATGTGGAATTTCCAACACCTACAAGAGATGCTAGACCTTACAGTAAATATTAATAATGAGATGTCAAATTATTAACCTCCCTTAGAATATTTTCTTCTACAAATGACTTTGTAGATAATATGATTCATGCTGAGTTCCTCTTTATCAGTCAGTTCAACAGTATTTTGTAAGTAACCCTGATCCTGGTTAAACCAAACAAACAAACCATGGATTAGAAAGGGAGGCAGTCACTAAGCAAAAGCCATTGCCTAGAGGGGATCCATTTTATTTCTTATCAATAATCAAGTAAAGGTTAATATCAGTTATAGAATTTTTTTCACTTATTCCAACCACCCTTATTTTAGGACTGAAGGGAGAACCAGAACTTAGTGTTAAAATTTATTTCTGGCTGTCTGGGGAAATCTTCTATTCTATATTTAGGTTTTAATAACTGTAGAAATGGCAACTTTTCTAGATTCTTGACTTGTTAAGATGCTTATGAAAGCAGATGCATGCTTTCAGTCTATAACTAACTTGTAGGTAGTGAAGTGGCCACAAACCATGAAATCTAAAAGGGACAGACATTAACTGTATTAGCCTGCTTGGACTGCCATAACAAAGAAACACAGATCAGGTGGCTTAAATAATAGAAATATCTTCTCCCAGTTCTGGAGGCTGGATCTCTGAGGTCAACATGTCCACAGAACTGATTTCTTCTGAGGCCTTTCCTGATCTTATAGATGACCCTCTCCCTGCCTCTTCACATGGGCTTTCCTCAACGCTTGTCTACATTCTGTCCTCTTCTTATAAGAATACTGACCATATTGGATCAAGGCCCACCACAATGACATTTAGTCTTAATTGCTCTTTAATAACCTGATGGCTCAGATGGTAATGAATCTGCCTGTAATGCGGGAGACCCAGGTTCGATCCCTGAGTTGGTATGATGCCCTGGAGAAGGAATGGCTACCCACTCCAGTATTCTTGCCTGGAGAATCCCATGGACAGAGGAGCCTAGTGAGATATAGTCTGTGGGGTCGTGAAGAGTCGGACACGACTAAGCAACTAACACCTTCACTTGCAACCTGTCTCCAAGTACACATCACATTCTGATGTACTGAAGGTTAAGTGAAGTGAAAGTCACTCACTTGTGTCTGATTCTTTGCCACCCCATGACTATACAGCACATGGAATTCTCCAGGCTAGAACACTGGAGTGGGTAGCCTTTCATGAATTGAAGAAGGAAATGGCAACCCACTCCAGTGTTCTTGCCCGGAAAATCTCAGGGACAGGGGAGCCTGGTGGGCTGCCGTCTATGGGGTCGCATAGAGTCGGACACAACTAAAGCGACTTAGCATCAGCAGCAGCCGCCTTTCCCTTCTCCAGGGGATCTTCCCAACTCAGGGACTGAACCCAGGTCTCCCACATTGCAGGCAGATTCTTTACCATCTGAGCCACCAGGGAAGCCCTAACTGAAGGTTAGGACTTCAACAAATGGATTTGAGGGGAACACAGTTCAGCCCATAATCCCAACTAAAATGTTTAGGGAAATTTCAGTCCACAGACATGTCTAAATTCTACTACTTGAGATAGAAACTTCTATCCTCTCCAGTGAAAAAAGAAATATTTCTTAGGTTTTGATGTGAAATACAAATCTCCATTTACTAATTCAAGTTTTTTGCTCATATTTATCTTCTTCCCGCGAGTATTTGATTTGCTGATGGTGGTATCCTAGTAAATGTAATGGTATCCTTTCGACATGAAAAACATCATATCATTTCCAAAAATCTAAGCAACCTTAGTGCCACAAGGAGCTATTTTGGTTCAGTAGATTCACCAAAACATTGTTAAATGAAATGGTTATGTGGGATGTCTCTAAGATAGGGATAGAGAGGGATTTATCAAAGCACTGAATGCACTGAGACTTTATTTCTCTGGCATTAGCCCTTTACAGAGTAGATGGTTTCCCTGGAGAGGGACTTTTCCCCTTTTTTTCTGTTCTTCAGTCTCTACGTGGAGGCTGAACTGGACCAATTACTGGAGTATAAGCTAGAAACAATCTGAATAACCTTTGACTTACTTGAATGACTGTCATCAAGTTTACATAAATACCTAGACATTAATTGTCATGTTTCCATAGTTTGCAGTAATTTTAAAAGAAAAGCATAACTAAACTTGCATCTCTATATTTTGTCCTTTTAAACACTGGAATTTCAGAGGTTTCTTCTGTCTACTTTTTCTTCTCAAAAATTTTTATTTCTTCTCTTTCAATTTCTCTTCTCAGTTTGGAGACCCTAGAATAGTTTGTAGGCAGAAAAATTCTGAAGTGTAGATGTTTCAGCAGATCTCTAAGATGGACACATTTTTAATTATACCCAGAAACAATATGCCAATAGACCTGTGGTCCAACTCTCTTCCTCCTTCATTCCTGTCCTTTTGTTTCTCATTCTTCTTTTAAGCAAGTTTTTTAAGAACCCACATTTATTCTTTCAGATGGTTGTTATTTCATTTACTAATTCTAATACGTAGTTGAAATACATGAAACTTCCCCAGTTGCCCAGTGGTTAAGACTCCACCTTTCAATGCAGGAAGTGTAGGGAACTAAGATCCCACATACCTAGGGTTCAGCCAAGAAGTTAATAATAATAATAGTTTAAATAAAATAAAATACATGAAGAGAAAAATGAAAACACTTAAATCAATGGGTAAGATAGAGACAAATATTAGAATAGTAGTCACTAATGGAAGTGAAGGGTTAGAAGTGGGCCTTGAACTCCGTTTTATCTGTTTTTTTAATGAGAAAGATTTGACTCACATATGGCAAAGTATGATATCAGTTGACTCTACACGCCTATTATATTCTCACTTTTCTCTGTGTTTGAGTTGTTTGAGCATGAGAGCTGAGTGAGTTCTCCACTGACTTTGGGCCATCTTCCAAATTCTTTCATCTGTGTCTGTGACTAGAGCACCATTCAGTGTTGCTGCTGGACTGAACGAGTGGTCAGTCTATTTGGGCTTTTCTGTGAGTGGTACTTTTTTTCTTTTGGACATCAATAATCCTGCCAATGATAACACTGTGTTTTTAAATAGAGAGTGATGAGTTTACTGGGAGGGACGCGGTGGTGCTGGTGAAGGCGGATGAGGCGATAATGTCTCATGGAGTCAGGGTGGGTTACCAATAGTTATCTTCAGTTCTTAGGGTGAATCATGAGGGTTTTCTAATATTGACTCAAGAATAATCCCGCTTTATTACACAGTATTTGAGGTGGAAACGACTAGCACGAAGTTCATTCCACAACAAACATTTCTCCCTCCAGTACCTACAGAAGCCCTTCCTTTGTGGTCTTACGTGGAGACTTCTTTGCCTTCTTTGACGGGTCCCTCTCCCTGCGCTTTCCTCTCCACTAACTGCTATGCCTGTTTCTGCCTTAATATATGGCTGCAGTACGTCCTAAGCTTATATCCAGCACAACTAGAAGTCTGTGAGTGGTATGGCAATGACAAGACAAGGAGGATGTAGACATTTTTTCTTTTGTCAAATAAGTCAGGCATTTTGTAAATGTTGGGAAAGCTCCAAGCTTTACAATTTGGGTTTAGCCCACTGAAATCTAACTGGCTAATACTCACAGGATGATATTATAAATCTTTTATAATTTTTAAAAGTTCTTTTTGATAGTAGGCATCTGTAAATATTTACTCATTGATATTTAATTTGTAAATGCATGTATTCCTTCTTAAACAATCACTGATTCATTCACTTTGTATCAAAGATATGTGTCATCTTAATATTTTAATGTTTTAGGTATAAAATTTAATTTACAATTTCTCCTATGTTCAAAGTTTTAAATAAGATAAAAACAGAAGTACTATCACCAAGAGTAATCTAAAAATAGAATTTAAAATTTTATTTGTGAATCACTTAAATTTATATAAATGCCATGTTAAGCATTAAAAAGCAGAGTGATTAAGTAGTACAGTTTATCTAAACATGTTCATTTTTTAATTTATTTTTAATTGAAGGATAATAGCTTTACAATATTGTGTTAGTTTCTGCTGTAAATCAGCATGAATCAGCCACAGATATACATATCTGTGTTACTCCCTGTTGAACCTCCCTTCCACCTCCAACCCATTCCACCCCTCTAGGTTTCCACAGAGTGCCAGTTTGGGCTCCCTGAGTCATACAGCAAATTGCCACTCATTCTTTAGATGGTAATTCTAGAAGAAATGTTTCTTTTTATTGAGAAATCAGAAGATAAGGCTGAAGAAAATGTGGGTTTTTAAACAGTTCTTTTTCAAAAAGCATTAAATTAAAAAAAAAACCTAACAAACAGATTTCGTGATTCTTTTTAATGCATTACTCATCTGGGGTTAAATCTTATTTTCTTTGACTTAGTCCACTTGCTATTCTGGCATTAGGAATTATTGCAAAGACTTTAAGTTGGTTTGCTTTTAATAGGTCCAAACATGTAAACTGGAAATAAAAGCTTTTCTTATAGCCCTTGAAGCATGGAGCTATAATAGAATTTGATCTTACATCATGAGCATTCTATCTATGGTGATTTATAACAGGTTATATTCATTCAGTTTATAAAACTATAATTTTAGTGAGCTTTCTCCAGTACTCTTGCCTGGAAAATCCCATGAATGGAGGAGCCTGGTAGGCTGCAGTCCATGGGGTTGCTAAGAGTCTGACACGACTGAGCGACTCCACTTTCACTTCTCACTTTCATGCATTGGAAAAGGAAATGGCAACCCACTCCAGTGTTCTTGCCTGGAGAATCCCAGGGACGGGGGAGCCTGGTGGGCTACCGTCTATGGGGTTGCTAAGAGTCTGACACGACTGAAGCAACTTAGCAGCAGTAGCAGCAGCAGTGAGCTTGAGTTTTCCCAAAGGCTTTTCAAAATATATGTCCTTTTGAATGGAAAACTTGTCACGTGACTGACATTCACTCATTTTGCTTCTTACTATTCATAAGTAATTGACACAGTGCTGTCCTGTTTATGAGGTATAGTCCTCTCTGAGTGTTCTTCCTGTCATATATATGAAATCNCAGCAGTGAGCTTGAGTTTTCCCAAAGGCTTTTCAAAATATATGTCCTTTTGAATGGAAAACTTGTCACGTGACTGACATTCACTCATTTTGCTTCTTACTATTCATAAGTAATTGACACAGTGCTGTCCTGTTTATGAGGTATAGTCCTCTCTGAGTGTTCTTCCTGTCATATATATGAAATCATTCCCTATCATCCCATATCAGCTCATATCATCCCATCTTATATGTCTGAAATATATTACTCAAGAAACCAAAGTCACCCCTTTTTGCCTTTTTATTGGAATTTCAATTTATGAAATTCTAGGAAAATTTAATTATAGAAATAAAAAAATGTAAAATCACTTCTTAGCTCTAACAAATCTTAAATTTAAAAATATTTTCTTCAGACCATGTGTCTGAATTCTCATGTATTTTTTGTGTTTTTCTATGTTGCTATATAACTAAAACCAATATGCACTATAGTTTTGCAAATTTTGAAACTTTGTATAAGCAGATTCATACTCTCTATATATAATGTAATCAGATTTTTTTAAATGTCCAGTTGATAGACTTCAGTGTGACCTAAATTATCAATATTGTCCCTTAATCTTTAGGCTTTCTGGGGTTTGTAGCTAAGAAATCTTTCCCTAACCAATTATCGCATTGTCATTTTCCTTCATTTTCTTCTAAAAGACTTGAAGTTTAGCTTTTTATAGTCATAAGTTAGATTCACTTGGAAATTATTTTTAATATTGTGTGAAGTAGTGTTTTAATTTACGTTTTTCATTTAGAAAAACATCATCCCACCATGATTTATTTAAAAGTTCCCAATGACTATTCCTGCCATATGTGTTATGTACAAACTTACATATATAGCTAACTGTGTGTATAAGTTTCAAAAGATGACTATTATCAGACTATCAGTTTAGGTCCTTGATATGCCAGGGAATTAATCATGAATGTCTTTTCAGAAGGTTGATTTAATTATTGCTTGGCACTGATCTCTTCCTGTGTTTCTCACTTCCAGCTTATTCTGTTTCTGGTTCATTTTGCCCATTTTAGTTTTGAACTCAGTTAAATTTACTTAATGTTTTTCTTTCATATATTGCTATGAGTCAGAAATCTTGGATTTATTCCTGCTGCTGCTGCTGGTAAATCGCTTCTGTCATGTCCGACTCTGTGCGACCCCATTGACGGCAGCCCACCTGGCTCCCCCATCCCTGGGATTCTCCAGGCAAGAACACCGGAGTGGGTTGCCATTTCCTTCTCCAATGCATGAAAGTGAAAAGTGAAAGTGAAGTCGCTCAGTCCTGTCAGACTCTTTGCGACCCCATGAACTGCAGCCTACCAGGCTCCTCCATCCATGGGGTTTTCCAGGCAGTATTTTTTCCTAGCACCCAAATTATGATTGGGTTGACACCAGAAGCTTGAGGCTGACACCAGATAAGTACTGTCATATACTAACCCCAGCTTTAGTTGCAAGAACGGCTAAAAGACACACAGGAAAATCCTCTCATTCAGCCCCTCATCTTCCTTCTATTTTCCAGTGGGATCGGCACTTTGGTAGATGAACTGTTTTCTGCTGGTGAAGGAAGAGGCCACAGTGCTCACCACTCTCTTGCTGGGATAAGGGACAAAATGTGTTGCTCCTTCTTTGCTGAGCTGGCTCAGTNAACGGCTAAAAGACACACAGGAAAATCCTCTCATTCAGCCCCTCATCTTCCTTCTATTTTCCAGTGGGATCGGCACTTTGGTAGATGAACTGTTTTCTGCTGGTGAAGGAAGAGGCCACAGTGCTCACCACTCTCTTGCTGGGATAAGGGACAAAATGTGTTGCTCCCTCTTTGCTGAGCTGGCTCAGTTTCTCGCTGCACAGCCAAGACTAATAGGTCCTGCAGTTAACGATGCTCTGCTGAAGATTCTAAGAGAGGGAAAGAGAGCTTCACCCATCTGGGTCCATGCCTTGGGCTCTCTTTTCAAGCCACTTCCCTCCCTTACTCTGGGTCTAACTCTATGAGGCAAGAGCTGCCTTACTGTCCACCATAGAGCTGTTCTGCTTATCTCCATGGCACAGAGTCCTGAACATGAACTCTGACCCTCAGAAAGAGGAAAATTTTTCACTCTCAGCTTTTCTCCTGAGTTCTGTCTCTCTGCTCTGTAGCTGACTCTCCTCTGGAATGATTGGTTGTGGGGAAATTAACAAGATGGCACCTGTCTGGCTCTCTCACCCCGTGCCCTCATGCCCCCTCGGTGCATGCTCTGTAAACAATGGCTTTGCACGGTTTATGTAACAGCTGAGATGGCTGATAGTACCGCACATGGGCATCATGAAGCACTTGCTTGGTCGTGGGCTACTTTGTGTGGTGCACATATATGTAAGCTTCACCTAGAAAGCAGTGGCACATTAATGCTGCTCCACTACTTCGGCCATGTAACGTGAAGAACTGACTCACTGGAAAAGACCCTAATGCTGGGAAACATTGAAGCCGGGAGGAGAAGGGGATGACAGAGGATAAGATGGCTGGAAGGCATCACCAACTCAACGGACATGAATTTGAGTAAACTCCAGGAGTTGGTGACGGACAGGGAGGCCTGGCATGCTGCAGTCCATGGGGTGGCAAAGAGTCAGACACAACTGAGAGACTGGACTGAACTGAACTGATTACTGCTGTATCATGGCTGTGTCCATTGGATCAGCCATGAGAGGAGAGAATATAGCATGGCGCCCCACTCCAGTACTCTCACCTGGAAAATCCCATGGATGGGGGAGCCTGGTGGGCTGCAGCCCATGGGTTTGCAAAGAGTCAGACACGACTGAGTGGCTTCACTTTCACTTTCATGCATGGGAGAAGGAAATGCAATCCACTCCAGTGTTCTTGCCTGGAGAATCCCAGAGATGGGGGAGCCTGGTGGGCTGCCTTCTAGGGGGTCACACAGAGTGGGACACAACTGAAGCGACTTAGCAGCAGCAGCAGCTGCTGCTACAGCTGCTGCATCAGTCAGGAGAGAATAAACATGTCTGCAGTTTTGCTCCTTGAGTCCGCTTCCCATCTTGTAGCTCATGCCTTGCCTCCCCTGGTTCAGTGAACAGTGTGGACAGTGTGAACAGCAAGACAACTGACTCAGTGAGCAGGATCAGCAATATAATTGGTGTAGTTCACAGGATGAACACCAAGACATTGATCTTCCATAATCCGCTGCACTTAAAGTTGTATTCTTTCTTTATTGCTGTTGTAACAAGTGAAAAATTGCAGCAGCTTGAAACAATGCAAAGGTATTATGTTACAGGTCTGAAGGTCAGAGATTCAACACAGGTAGGTCTCAGGGAGCTGAAATCCAGAAGGTGGCGGGGCTGTATTCCTTCTGAAGGCTCTAGCAGAGATTTGGTTTCCTTGCCTTTTCCAGCTCCTGGAGGCTGCCTGCATTCCTTGGCTTGCAGCCACCCTCTTCCATCTCCAAAGCCAGCAATGGCCTGTTGAGTCTCACATCACATTACTCTGATTCTGTTGTCTTAACTCCTCTTCTGGTTCTTCTGCCTCTCTCTTTGACATTTAAATGATGTTTGTAATTTCATTAGGTCCACCCTGACTATCTGGAATAATGTCCTTATTTAAGATCAGCTGATGAGCAACTTTAATCCTCCCTAATTATGTAACACAGCACGTCCATGGATTCTAGGGAGTCAAACATGGACATCTTTGGGAGCCATCAGTCTGCCTACCACAGAGACACATTCTGCTTTATATCCAGGATCATAATGGCTCTTAAAAGACACCAAGATATAACAGATTAGTATCAGCACATTCATCAGATTCCATGTTTTGTGTCTTAAATAGCTTTACAGGTGAAACATCCCTCTTTCTGTCCAGGATGTACAACATAAATATGGGTCCACCTCCTATAGCATGTGGCCATAAGATGAGGGGAACATCAGGTTTTTCTTTCTTTCATATTCCAGGGTCTCCTCACGCATCACTTGTAGGCAGCTGCTTAGGCAACAGAACATACATGCCTCCAAAGAGCAAGACAAAATATGCGTGTAAAAATGGTCTAGACCTAATTTTAGGAAAGCAATTGTGTCTCTATCAGAAATAAGATTTAAAGAGACTTACAATTCCTAATACACTCGGGTTATGGCTCTAAACTAAACAATCAATCATTCGCTTTGTAGTATTTTTGTTTAATTCCTTACATCCAGCCCACCCATCGGGATATATATATATATATATATCTTTCCAATGTTAAATTATTATATGAAACAATGTTCCAAAAAATCTGTTCCAAAGTGAAACTTGCATCATCACTTTACAGACAAAAATCAATAGACAACACATAAATAATGGGTTTTTTCATTGTTGTTGCTAAAAGTTATTGAGGTCCTATATAGAGTGTGCTGACAAAGATTCATAGGTCATGTACGGATGTGAGAGTTAGACCATAAAGAAGACTGAGCACAGAAGAATTGATGCTTTTCAACTGTGGTGCTGGAGAAGACACTTGAGTGTCTCTTGAACAGCAAGGAGATCAAACCAGTCAATCCTAAAGGATATCAACCCTGAATATTCATTGGAAGGACTGATACTGAAGCTGAAGCTCCAATACTTTGGCCACCTGATGTGAAGAGCTGACTTATTGGAAAAGACTCTGATGCTGGGAAAGATTGAAGGCAGGAGGAGAAGGGGGCCACAGAGGATGAGATGGTTGGATGGCATCACCAACTCAATGGACATAAGTTTGAGCAAACTCTGGGAGATGATGAGGGACAGGGAAGCCTGGCGCACTGCAGTCCTTGAGGTTGCAAAGAGTTGGACCTGACTTAGTGACTAAAAAACGACACATAATAGCTTCACTGCCTGCAGCTTTGATGCCATCATGTGACAGATTTTTCAGGACTTCCCAAAGTTTAAGATTTTGTTGCCTATATCCCAACTTTAAACAAAAAATGTCATCTGTTTCTATCCTACCTTACACTTATTTACCTGAAATATTGCTCAAAGAACTTGCCAGTGAGTTAAGGCAATTTCTGCCTTTTGTCTCCTCAACCTGTTTAATTTTGTCTTAAGTTGATGTGAATTTCTCCCACATTCTCTTACAATGTTTTTCTCCCATTTGCAGCTTCTACTCCAGAAAACCCCTTTTGCTCATTTAAGACATTTGCCCCCCATTAAGGTCCAGCTTTGGTCATACTGAAGTCAATACTGGGACCTCTTCTTGATGAGATCAAAAACACATTTGATCTATCTACCTTTCTCTTTTTCTCTCTTGTATGTTAAAAAATTATAAAGAAAAGTGTTTCTTAATTGTCTAAAGATATATATTCCATGAAGACAAGGATTGCATCTCTTTTACTTTCTGTAACCTTCAAACAATTGAGTATAGAAAATGTTGGAGTGCTCAATTAACAAATGAATCAAGGCACTACCATTTCTTTCCTAAATGTCACATATTTTTACCCAGCTAAAAATATTTTTCCGTGGTCTTGGCATTTTACATGTGACATGGCATCTGCTCTGAAAGTAACAATAGAATTATAACAGACCTCTCAACTGCTATTTTCAGTAAACTATTTTGTCATTGTAAAATCTTTTGTTAAAATGCTAGAAAAGATAATTATTCTTTTTTTTTCCTTAACATCATTGTGAATAAAAATGCCATGTACTTACAATGGAAAAATTATCCTAGAACTGTCTAATGAGGTTGATGTGGAGGCATTTAAGTCATGTGTTAATCCTCTTGGGACCACTTTATTTATTTATTTTTTTCCTGCACAAGTTATTTCTGCCTCAATAACTTAAACATTGCTACTCTGACAATAATCTGTCCCTCAGGCTTTTCTTTTAAGGAGGACAAATCCATAATCACTTCCTTTCCTTCTTAAATAGAAACTTGGCAGGGCAGAGATATCTGAATAACAGATTACCCAAACTGCCACTGGAAAGCCTGGCACAATGGAATTAGACTTAGGAACAGGCAGTCACATTTGTCCAGAGAATTTACTGGATTAAAACCCAGGCCTCCCATGCATTTCAGTTGCAGATGATCAAATTAAATAAAAATCAAACAATTGAAAGCAATTAACCTCCTTCGTATGTAAATGCCTGGATTATTTTTCTCCAAAAAATTTGATGGATTAGTTAATGGATTAGCAGGTTGTTGGCCAAATGGTTGAAGCAGAATACAATTGATCTCACAATTATGATTCTAGAAATAAGAAAAATGAAGAGGAAATAAAATTAAATACTTAAACAGGTAATTATTCACAAAAAAATCTGTGAGAGAAAAACCACCTGTTTCTTACCCGAATTTTGAGGACGTCAGTATCAACAGCTTGCCATACATTTTCTGCTGCTTGTTTATAAAATTTTCATATTTCCCCTAATTTTTCTGTTTTTAAGCAAAAAACTAAAAAATCAATAATTCCAATTTTCTGCATTTAAAAATTATAAAATATTTCTTTTGATTTACGTATACATTGTTTCCCCAAGGTGTTATACACACAAGCATTTGTATTTTCGTTGCAGCATTTTCTGGGTTTATTTCATCTTTTAAATCCATGCATATATTTCTCTCGACTCCATAACTTCTCTTTATTTGTGTTTCTGTGAAAATGCTATTTTTTCCCCTAAACTATGAGTAAAATTAATTCTCAAGGAGGATGTTATAGCTTCATGCTGTGGTCTTGCCTTCTATATTCACACAACTCAGGGCAGATGACTGACTGCACTCTTTCTCAGAAGTCTTCAATAAAAGAGCCAAAGTTTGACCATCTTTGGGAAATAGAGTCACACCAGATAAGGGGACTGCAGTTGGCTTTCTGTGTAAAGGTTTACCACTTTCCTATTTTATGTCTCACAGATCATTAAAGTTATCATTGATAAACAAAATACATTCTTGATTCACCAAGCCTTTCAAAAATCTCCTTGGGGACTTTCCTGGTGGCCCAGTGGTTAAGAATCTGCCTTCCAGCTCAATTCTGGAAAAATAAACGACCCAATCAAAAAATGGGCCAAAGAACTAAATAGACATTTCTCCNACTTTGGTCACCGTATGTAAAGAATTGACTCATTGGAAAAGACCCTGATGCTTGGAGGGACTGGGGGCAGGAGGAGAAGGGGACGAAAGAGGATGGGATGGCTGGATGGCATCACTGACTCGACAGACATGAGTTTGAGTGAACTCTGGGAGTTGGTGATGGACAGGGAATCCTGGGATGCTGTGATTCATAAGGTCACAAAGAGTCGGATATGACTGAGTCACTCAACTGAACTGAACTGTACTGAAGAGTTTACCACAGAAAGACTGGAGAGATGGTCTAAATAGAAAAGAGATGGTCTAAAAAGGAAGTTGGTATTTTTCAGAGGAACAGTAAGAAGACTTAGTCGATGGGATGCTGAATACAATGAGGGTACTGGCTGGAGATAAAGTAGTGAGTGTGGTTCTATTCTGAAAAATATAGTACTTGAAGTATGGTTTCAGTTGGCAGACTGTGATGAGTCAAGCAAATTGTTTAATATTTAATAATATCTATCTTGCATGAGTGGTGGCATATTGGCAATAGAATATGTGAAATATCTGGCGCATACTAAGTGTTTAAGAAATGGTCGATAAAATTATGTCACTTTTGGTCTCCTTCCACCCTGTTTTCATAGAGAACTTCCACTGTCCTCTCACCACACTGTCCCACTTCACACTCATCTCTGCAAAGTTGGAAGGTTGGAAAATGACTGGGGATATAACTGAACATGCACAGTTCAAACACTCTGCTCCTCCACTGAGATCTTTACAGGAGCTTGTGTCTGCTCCTACCAGCTGTGACTGAGGGAAAAAGCTGTCTAATTCAGGGATAGCATATTAGAAAGGCTTTTTACCATGAATCTAAAGTCAACATCTCTAAAACAGCTTTATCACTAAGGAAGCTGCTATTTCTATGCCCTGCAGTCTGTCTGACTTCCACATTTTCTCTCTCAATTGTTTTTTGGATTTGGAAGAAGAGTGAGTTTACGTATTGGCTTTCCTAAAATTACAACACGCTTCTGGAATGCAAAATAATGGTTCCTGAAGGTAAAATAATGGTTCCTGAAGGTAAAATAATGGTTTCTGAAGGTGTCACCGTCCTCCTCCCCTGAACCTGTGACTATGTTACCTTATGTGGCAAAGGGAATTTCGCAAAGTGCTTAAGGTTAAGGACCTGGAGATGGGGGAGATTATGTTGGATTATGCCAGTCTAATCACATGAGTCTTTGAAAGCTGAGGCTTTCTAGCTGGGTCAGAGAGAAATGTGAGGATGGAAGAAGGGTCAGAGAAATGAAATGCAGCATGAGAAGGATTTGACCAGACGTGGCTGGCTTTGAAGATGGAGGATGGAAGCCACAAACCAAGGAATGTGGGCAGCTTTCTGATGCTGAGAATAAACTCCCTGCCAAAAGCCAGCAAGGAAATGAGACCTTGGTCCTACAACCACAGGGAACTGAATTCTGCCAACAACCCAAATGAGTAGGAAAGCAATTCTCCCCTAGAGTCTAGAGGAAGAAACATAGCTGGCTAACACCTTGATTTTAACCAAGTGAGACCCGTGTCAGACTAGTGACCTAGAAAACTGTGAGGTAGCCAATCATTTGGGCTTCCCTGGTGACTCAGATAGTAAAGAATCTTCCTGCAATGCGGGAGGCCCAGATTCAATCCCTGGTAGGGAAGATTCCTGGAGAAGAGAATGGCAACCCACTCCAGTATTCTTGCCTGGAGAACTCCATGGAAAGAGGAGCCTGGTGGGCTATAGTCCATGGAGCCACAGAGTTGGACATGACTGAGTGACTAGCATACATGCACGGGAGTCAATCATTTGCATTGTTTAGCAAGTCACATAGTTATCCTTGCTTGTGTTGAGAATAATTAAACCCTAGTCTCTTAAGGAGCCAGTGGAGGTTTAAAACAGACTGATGACATGCTTAGGTAGAGATGGTAATTCCAGTGGCCATTAGAGTCTGAATTTGAAGATGTTTGTGAGAGCTGGCAGTATTTGGTGATGGGATGCAGGTGAAGGAGAAAGGTATCCAGCTTGGAAGTGGGTGGATGGCCATATCATTAACCAAGATTGAAACCCCAGAAGAGAAAAAAGTTTGCATGAAATTGTATTCACATCATGAACTCAATATTAATACATTAAAGATGAGGTATGTAAGGCCCCTGGGACATAACAGGACAACAAATTTACAAGTCTTTGGAAATATATGCCTAAAGCAAAGCAGAGACCGTAAATGCCTTGAATAAGACAATACAAAAGAGTGTCTTGGATAAGACAATGCAAAAGAAAGTGCTCGGTCATATCCGACTCTTTGCGACCCCATGGACTGTAGCCTACCAGGTTTCTCCATCCATGGGTTTTTCCAGGCAAGAGTACTGGAGTGTGTTGCCATTTCCTTCTCCAGGGTATCTTTCTGACCCAGGGACCGAACCCAGGTCTCCTGCATTGCAAGCAGATTACCCTCTGAGCCACCAGGGAAGCCCTAAGACAATGCAAAGAGAAACATTTATAACTGTCAATCTAGTCATGATTTGAATCATGAAAAATATTTTAAACACTTATGTATTTTTTTTTTCTCCACTAAACTGATCGTCTACAGCTTAATATAAAGAAGATACGGCCAAAGTCAACTTTGGAAATATATAAATGACTTTCTAGTGGGTCACTCAAGAAGCTTGCTCAGTATCATGTTGTATATTAGACATGATCTGACACTTTTATTTTTTTAATCAACGTTTTCTTTTTAGACCTTCAAATCACCTGTAAGAAGTTTACAACTTTTCATAGAATTTCACTGGTAATTCCTCCATGTGCCACTCCCAGAATCATACATCTGACACTGTTTTTGAATCACGTAAGCATTTAATAAAGTCACTGTTCACATGACATAATTACTCTATTTTAGTTTTTCCCTTATGCACTCATACCAAAGAAAATATTAGTAATTTCCCCCATAGCTTAAAAGGTGTTGTCCACAAAGCTGTGGTTTAAGCCTCACCTACCATGTTAAATTCCATTGTTTTTAGAAAGTATGTTTAGGTAGCATCTTTTTTCTAAATTTGAGTGGAAAATGACCTTCATTTGCTCTCTATGAAGCCTAAGATAGCATTTTTATAAAGAAAAACATTAACATAAATCTTACCTCTGAGTTTCACTGTAAAGAACTGTACTGAGAACAAAATGGTATGGAATTCTCAGACAGTTTGATTATAGCTGAATTTGGATAGATGATCTAAGACACGAGATTTTTAAAAATGGATGAATTTCTTTTCTTTTCTTTTTTTTTTTTTTTTGAGGTATAATTGACATTAGTTTCAGGTTTACAGCATAATGATTAATATTTATTTATATTGCAAAATCATCACCACAGTAAGTCCAGGTCACAGCCATTGCTACACATAGTTAGAAAATTTTTTCTTGTGATGAGAACTTCTTGGACCTATTCTCTTAACAACTTTCAATAATATAAGACAATAATGTTAACACTAGTCTCCAAGCTGTACGTTACACCCCCATGACTTATTCATTTTATAGCTAGAAGCTTATATCTTCACCCACCCCTCCCACCCCCCTGCCCCTGAAAAACAGGTGAAATTTTGAAAAGCTTTTAGAAGTATTTTATTTTTAAACAGTTATAACCTCCAGGGAATTGCAAAAATAATATTGAGAAGTCCTCTGTACCCATCACTTAGTCTTTCTTAATGGTAACATTTTACATAACTATAGCACATTTTTCAAAACTAGGAAATGGACATTGACACTATACAACTAACTAGCCCACAGACATTACTTAGATTTTAGAGGTTTTTAAATGTGTACATATATATATATATATATATATATATAGGTATACGTGTGAACATAATTCTCTGAAGTTTTATTATGTTTTTCATATGAGCTCCATAAAAGTCAAGATACAGAACTCATCACAAAGGGGCTCCTTTGTGATATCCTTTATAGTTTTACCATCTCCTTCACCATACCTGGAAACCATTAATCTATTCTCCACTCCTATAGTTTTATCATTTTAAATGTTATATAAATGAAATCACACAGTGTGTAGCATGTTGTGGTTGGCTTTTAAAGAAATTCACCGTAATTATCTTGAGACTAATTTGTGTTTCTGCATGTAACACTAGTTAATTCTTTTTTATTGCTGAGTGGTATGGAGAAGGCAATGGCACCCTACTTCAGTGCTCTTGCCTGGAAAATCCCATGGATGGAGGAGCCTGGTAGGCTGCAGTCCATGGGGTCACTGAGGGTCAGACACGACTGAGCGACTTCACTTTCACTTTTCACTTTCATGCATTGGAGACGGAAATGGCACCCCACTCCAGTATTCTTGCCTAGAGAACCCCAGGGATGGGGGAGCCTGGTGAGCTGCCGTCTATGGGGTCGCATAGAGTCAGGCATGACTGAAGTGACTTAGCAGCAGCAGCATTCCCTAGGATGAATTACCACAGTGTTTATTCTTCACCCCAGAAGGACTTATACATTGTTTCCAGTTTGAGGCTGTGACAATTAAAATTGCTGTAGACATTATCTGCAAGATTTTGCATGAACATATACTTTCATTTCTCTAGAATAAAAGTCCAGGAGTATGATTACATGTTAAGTGAAGTCACTCAGTCGTGTCCAACTCTTTGCGACCCCACGGACTGTAGCCTACCGGGCTCCTCGTTCCGTGGGATTTTCCAGGCAAGAGTACTGGAGTAGGTTGCCATTTCTTTTTCCAGGAATTGAACCTGGGTCTCCTGCATTGTAGGCAGACGCTTTTACCATCTGAGCTACTAGGAAAGCCATGTTAAGTTGTGTTTAATTTTTAAAAGAAACTGCGAATCTTCTTGAGTGGCTGCCTCATTTTACATTCCCATCAGCAATTTATGAGAGAGCCAGTGTCTCCATATACTTGCGAGCATTGGGTACTGTCAGTATTTTTTTTTTTTTTTAGCTATTCTAATAGGTGTGCGGTTAAAAAAAAAAAAAGATGGATTGTTAATTTTTGGATCTGTAGACACTCTAATGAGCTCTCCAAAGTTAGCACTGCTTTCTACTCATCCATATATGAACGCAATGATTTTTAGGTGAGAGGTAAAAGAACAGCAGGTTGGATCTCATCCCTTCATATTTGCAGAGGAAAATGAACACAAAAACATGCACATTTAAGACCATCAGTAACCACAGAACCCTGTTTATTTATAACAAACTCTTTTTTGGAATCTTTGTGGCCAATTTCAGAGGAGAACAAAAGTTACAGTTTGCTGTCCACCCTGATCTGATTCTCAGTGTTTGAATGACAAGGAGCTCTTGAAAAGTCTTTACAAAGAGTTCTGCATGTTTGCATTAGAGAATAAGATCTAGGGGGACTTCTTGGTTTAAAATCTCAGTGTAACTTTATTTACCAACAAAAATAAATACAGCTATTGGAAAACACATTTAAATACTACTAATCTGTAGTAAGAAGAGTTTAACTAGATAAATAAACTAAAAGTCAAAGGTTGTACTAAATAAATTTTAAGATATTCTGTCTCTTTTAATCATGTATGCTGTAAATGTTCTATTTCTTCTCTGTATTCTTTTATGTCATTAAGTTAATTAATGAGCACTTCAGCTACTTAAAACTCTACAGCCTATAGAAATCTCCCCACTCCATAATTTCCCAGTGTCTGGTCTAAGAGCAGTAGTTCCTTGGAATGTTGAGAAGCCAAAGAGCTCCATGACCAAAAAATGTTAAATAGCTCTTTTATAGCAAATCTTCTCAGAATTAGTATTAAACAGATTCAGTTCAGTTCAGTCGCTCAGTCCTGTCTGACTTTTTGTGACCGCATGAACCGCAGCACACCAGGCCTCCCTGTCCATCACCAGCTCCTGGAGTCCACCCAAACCCACGTCCATTGTGTCAGTGATGTCATCCAACCATCTCATCCTCTGTCGTCCCCTTCTCCTCCTGCCCTCAATCTTTCCCAGCATCAGGGTCTTTTCAAATGAGTCAGATCTTCACATCAGGTGGCCAAAGCATTGGAGTTTCAGCTTCAACATCAGTCCTTCCAATGAACAGCCAGGACTGATCTCCTTTAGGATGGACTGGTTGGATATCCTTGCAGTCCAAGGGACTCTCAAGAGTCTTCTCCAACATCACAGTTCAAGAGCATCAATTCTTTAGTGCTCAGCTTTCTTTATAATCCAACTCTCACGTCCATACATGACTACTGGAAAAACCATAGCCTTGACTAGATGGACCTTTTGGATTATGGATGTACAATATGAAATGCCATGAGGTCAATGAAGTATTGAGAACTCTAAAACTTATTTGTCCACAGAATGCTTTATTATGCTGACCAGCTCAAGGATTAGGTTAGAAAATCCTGGATGATACTGATTGAGAGTGTGATTAATATATGAATTACTTACATAACATCTAAATTGCAGTTGGAGGGGAAGCCCTCCAAGATGCTCTTATTCTTATGTGTCTTTTGGATGTGTTCACAGACTAGGGAAATCCTGTTCAGATCAGACTGCTCATATCTTTAATGATTCAGTAATTTTTCATTTGGCCTTGATGGTGAGAAATATTATTTATGAAAGCCATACTAAGAAAATAAATAATGTTACACAATTTTCAGCTGTTGTTGTTCAGTTGCTCAGTCATGTCCAACTCTTTGTGACCTCATGGACTTCAGTGTGCCAGGTTTCTCTGTCCTTCACCATCTCCTGGAATTGGCTCAAAGTCACACCCATTGCATCCATGATGCCATCCAACCGTGACATTCTCTGTCATCCCCTTTTCTTCTTGCCTCTGTCTTTCCCTGCATCAGTGTCTCTTCCAATGAGTTGGCTCTTCCCATCAGGTGAACAAAGTATTGGAGCTTCAGCTTCAGCATCAGTCTTTCCAATGAGTATTCGAGATTGATTTTCTTTAGGATTGACTGGTTGGATCTCCTTCCTGTCCAAGGGACTCTCAAGAGTCTTCTCCAGCATCACAGTTCGAAGGCATCAATTCTTCAGCACTCAGCTTTCTTTATAGTCCAACTCTCACATCTGTACATAACTACTGGAAAAAACCACAGCTTTGACTAAATGGACCTTTGTTGGCAAAATGATGTCTCTGCTTTTTAATACACTGTTTAGGTTTCTTATAGCTTTTCTTCCAAGGAGCAACTGTGTTTTGATTTCATGGCTGCAGTCACTGTCCACAGTGATTTTGGAGGCCAAGAAAATAGAATCTGTCACTGTTCCCTTGTTTCCCCATCTATTTGCCATGAAGTGATGGAAATGCATGCTACAATCTTAGTTTTTTGAATATTGAGTTCTAAGCCAGTTTTTTTCACTCTCCTCTTTCACCTTCATCAAGAGGCTCTTTAGTTCTTCTTCACTTTCTGCCATAAGGGTAGTATCATCTGCATATCTGAGGTTATTGATATTTCTCCTGGCATTCTTGATTCCAGCTTCTGCTTCATCCAGCCCAGCATTTCACAGGATGCACTCTGCATATAAGTTAAATAAGCAGGGTGACAATATACAGCCTTGAAGTATTCCTTTCCTAATTTGGAACCAGTTAATTGTTCCATGTCTGGTTCTAACTGTTGACCTGCATATAGGTTCTTCTGGAGGCAGGTCAGGTAATCTAGTATTCCCATCTCTTTGAGAATTTTCCACAGTTTGTTGTGATCCACACAGTCAAAGGCTTTAGCGTAGTCAGTGATGCAGAAATAGATGCCGTTCTGGAATTCCCTTGGTTTTACTATGATCCAACTGATGTTGGCAATTTGATCTCATCCCTTTCCCTTTTCTAAATCCAGCCTGTACATCTAGAAGTTCTGTTTCACATATTGTTGAAGCCTAGCTTGCAGGATTTTTAGTTATTTNCTCTTTCACCTTCATCAAGAGGCTCTTTAGTTCTTCTTCACTTTCTGCCATAAGGGTAGTATCAT
Source organism: Neotragus moschatus (assembly GCA_006410615.1). NCBI lineage: Eukaryota > Metazoa > Chordata > Mammalia > Artiodactyla > Bovidae > Neotragus > Neotragus moschatus. The sequence continues at coordinate 91,515 of SJYA01001705.1, read as the reverse complement.
CTGCATATCTGAGGTTATTGATATTTCTCCTGGCATTCTTGATTCCAGCTTCTGCTTCATCCAGCCCAGCATTTCACAGGATGCACTCTGCATATAAGTTAAATAAGCAGGGTGACAATATACAGCCTTGAAGTATTCCTTTCCTAATTTGGAACCAGTTAATTGTTCCATGTCTGGTTCTAACTGTTGACCTGCATATAGGTTCTTCTGGAGGCAGGTCAGGTAATCTAGTATTCCCATCTCTTTGAGAATTTTCCACAGTTTGTTGTGATCCACACAGTCAAAGGCTTTAGCGTAGTCAGTGATGCAGAAATAGATGCCGTTCTGGAATTCCCTTGGTTTTACTATGATCCAACTGATGTTGGCAATTTGATCTCATCCCTTTCCCTTTTCTAAATCCAGCCTGTACATCTAGAAGTTCTGTTTCACATATTGTTGAAGCCTAGCTTGCAGGATTTTTAGTTATTTTGTTGCAACTTACAAGACAAGTTAAAGTTCTCTTACTGTTTACCTTTTGGGGGAAGCAAACTCCAAAAAGAGAAAAGGCTTTAAAAAGCAGAAACCAAAAGAGCCATGTTGATGGAAGCCTGGATATGTTATTCTTTTCACACATGATAATTATGAGTTAATTTAATCAGAAAGTTGCACTCAGAATTCCAAATAAGATAGTGCTTTAAAAATAATATTAGAGATTTTAAATTATTTAAACATGTGCTGATGTATACGTGTTAAAAATATCAACACACTGCAGAATAGAAGTTTCATTTTATTTCAGGACCATTAAAAGGAAGAAAAAGAAGGAGATCTGTGTTATTTCTCTGTGCTCTTGAGTGGAAATCCAGAATTTTCAAGCACTCATTTTGGAGAATCTTAACTCTAATAAACCACATGTAATTGAACAGGGCTGTTGAAGTCCTTGAAGCAGTAGGGACATTTGTAGGTTAACATAAAAATATTTGTGTTTAAGATGTCTAAAAATGTAAATATAACTTTTTCCTTCTTGTGGCAGTTGATGCAATTTAGTGGGAAAAGCTTGGACTTTGGATCCATAAAGATTAGAGTTGGGATGATTTAAACTCTTGTGCCCCAGTTCACTCATCTGTAAAACTGGTATAATAATATCTATCAAAGAGGGAGTTTGGAGATTAAATAAGGTAGAATCAGTTCAGTTCAGTTCAGTCACTCAGTCCTGTGTGACTCTTTGTGACCCCATGAACCGCAGCACACCAGGCCTCCCTGTCCATCACCAACTCCTGGAGTCTACCCAAACCCATGTCCATTGAGTCGGTGATGCCATCCAACCATCTTATCCTCTGTCGTCCCCTTCTCCTCCTGCCCTCAATCTTTCCCAGCATCAAGGTCTTTTAAAATGAGTCAGATCTTCGCATCATGTGGCCAAAGTATTGAGGTTTCAGCTTCAACATCAGTTCTTCCAATGAACATCCAGGACTGATCTCACTTAGGATGGATGGATTGAATCTCCTTGCAGTCCAAGGGACTCTCAATAGTCTTCTCCAACACCATAGTTCAAAAGCATCAATTCTTCAGCACTCAGCTTTCTTTATAGTCCAACTCTCACATCCATACATGACTACTGGAAAAACCATAGCCTTGACTAGATGGACCTTTGTTGACAAAGTAATGTCTCTGCTTTTTAATATGCTGTCTAGGTTGGTCATAACTTTCCTTCCAAGGAGTAAGCGTATGATATTAAAATTCTTCCCTGTTGGCTCAGATGGTAAAGAGTCTGCTTAAGATGCAGGAGACCCATGTTCAATCCTTGGGTCAGGAATATTCCCTGGAGAAGGAAATGGCAACCCACTGCAGTATTCTTGCCTGGGTAAACAGAGGAGCTTGGCAGGCTATAGTCTACGGGGTCATAAAAGAATCAGACATGACTGAGCAAGTAACATTTTCAACATGGTGCCTAAGAAACAGAAGATATAGCAAAAGTGTTCCCTTTCTTCATGGCGTGCTAAGAGTATGCTGTTAGCCACTACCTGACAACAGGAAGATTCATGCTTTCTTATCTGATAGAACCGTCAGTCATCTTAGTGGCCATAACTTTGGTTATCTATTCTAAAATGTTGTAACTTAAATGCATTATACTGTGTGCCGTGCTGTGCTTAGTTTCTCAGTAATGTCTGACACTTTGCAACCCCATGGACTATAACCACCAGACTCCTCTGTCCCTGGGGATTCTCCAGGCAAAAATACTGGAGTGGGTTGCCATGGCCTCATCCAGTGGATCTTCCCAACCCAGGAGTCAAATCCAGGTCTCCCGCATTGAAGGTGGATTCTTTACCATCTGAGCCACCAGGGAAGCCCAAGAATACTGGAGTCAGTAGTTTATTCCTTCTCCAGGGGATCTTCCCGACCTAGGAATTGAACCGGGGTCTCTGCCTTGGAGATGGATTCTTTACCTGCTGAGATACCAGGGAAGCCCTCACTATACTACAGCAGAGTTGAAATAAAGTTTCAGCTTAGACAGTAATCTAGAGGATTTTCCTTTAAGGAAATGTTTTTTCATATCTTTCACTTATTTGGAGACTCTTCTTAGCCACTGAGAGTTATAACGTTCGTGCAACTATGGAGCAAATAAAACTTGAAGCCACCAATTGGAATTTTGTGATGTGTTCAAATTACATTCGTTGTTTCGATTGCAGTTCTTGCCGTGCAGTGAGGACAGGGAACAGCTTGTGTGATTTGAATATATAGAGAATTGATGCTCAGAAAGAAATGATAACAAAGACTTTATAAAACAACACTAGTTATTTTTAATGTTAATTATAGACACAGCACCAGATGCTTTTATGCTAGATTTATGGAGAGAGTAGAAATGATTTTAAAGTGTTTATATGAGTTTATACTCAGCAAGTTCCATTACACACCATCAATAGAAGAATGTAAATGCACTGTTCTTAAGCGAGCCTGACTGCTTACCTACTGTCAGTCATGATGTACTTCTGGTCATGATAAAGGATTAGAAATGATTCTTAATCTACGTGGAACCCAGATTATATGTCATATCTCAGGATTAGTTTAGCGAGGAAAGGGAGAAAAATTCAGTACTAGATACAGAGGAATTTATGTTCTGTATTTCGTTCAGAAGGGAAACTATATGAAGGTACTCTAGAGATTCCCTTGGGGCTCTGATGGTGAAGAATCTGCCTGCAGTGCTGGAGACCTGGGTTTGATCCCTGGGTCAGGAAGATCCCCTGGAGGAGGGTGTGGCAACCCACTCCAGTATTCTTCCCTAAGAATTCCATGACAGCGGAGCCTGGCGGGCTACAGTCCACGGGGTTGCAGAGTCAGACACAACTGAGCAACTAACACTTTCACTTTCACCCTGGACATAATGATGGAGAAATCAATGTGCACTGTCTAAGAGGACCAAGGCTCCCCATCAAAGGCAGCACGGGTTTGTATGNTAAGAATTCCATGACAGCGGAGCCTGGCGGGCTACAGTCCACGGGGTTGCAGAGTCAGACACAACTGAGCAACTAACACTTTCACTTTCACCCTGGACATAATGATGGAGAAATCAATGTGCACTGTCTAAGAGGACCAAGGCTCCCCATCAAAGGCAGCACGGGTTTGTATGACCCACAGTGCCACCTACCCTTGGAAGCAGTCCTGGGCCTAAAGTCCAATCTAGGTTTCTATTCTATGGCATCTGGATTCTGCAATGTAAATTTCCTAGGTTTCACATTGAGACTCATCTATGAACTATGTCTTTTAAATAGTAAGCTAACTTCCCCTGAGTTTATCACAACCAGCCAGGAAATATTTCTGCTTTCTATTATGTTCTACTTTATTCATCAGCATATCTTTACTTTCACTGCAACAGTACACATCTTCTCCCATAAACTATGACAGATGTAAGAGTACTGGCATGTACATAGATTTGAATGTAATACTCTCATATACAATCAGATTAGAACTATGTATATATACACAGACATAAATACACACATATGTAAGCAAATATGGCACCCCACTCCAGTACTCTTGCCTGGAAAATCCCATGGATGGAGGAGCCTGGTAGGCTGCAGTCCATGGGGTTGCTAAGAATCGGGCACGACTGAGCGACTTCACTTTCACTTTTCACCTTCATGCATTGGAGAAGGAATCCAATGTTCTTGCCTGGAGAATCCCAGGGACAGAGGAGCCTAGTGGGCTACTGTCTATGGGGTCGCACAAGAGTAGGACACGACTGAAGCGACTTAGCAGCAGCAGCAGCAGCAGCAGCAGAGAGAGTGAGAATAGGTTAGAAAGCATAATTATTCTAGACCACACTAGAAATATTTTACATTTGTCAACTAGTGATAAATTTCATCAGAGCTATAATCAGATGGGTCCCATACATTTTCTCAAGAAATGTTATTAGTATTACCTTCACAGATGGCAAATAAATAACAACAACAAAAAAATACTCTAAAGGAATCATACCTGTTCTCTGAGACAGATAGGTAAATGAACACAGAATTCTGTACCAACAAAGAGCATTTTATTTCCTACATAACCACTGATAATGATCACCTTTACACATATGGTGCTCAGGAAACATTTTACTTTGTCCCCAGATCATTTCACAGGGCTTATTTTTTAAGCACTTACATTATTTTCTACAAAGGAAAAAATTTGATCCAGTTTATAGCTCTGTTCCTTTTAATCCTTGGTCTTCTTCCACGTTTGGTTCTTTTAGCACTTACAACACATTTCTCTTCTTCTTTTTTAATCTGGGAAAATTTAGCCTTAGTGCACCATCTGTTTCATGGTGAAACGCTTGTGTTTCGGCTCCCCAGATGGGTTGAGTAAGAGAAAAAGGTTAAATGATTTAACTTGAATTCACACTGAGTCATCTGCCCTCAGCCCAGTCATGACAAAGTGAGAGATTTTCAAGGTTTCTTTTTCTCTTCATTACACTAAGATCACACAGCTTTCAGTGGCGCTTTCTCGAAACAGAACCGAGTAGCAAATGTACTCAATATGGTTGGACAATAATTTGGATTTGAAATTTATTTCTAATGTACAACTTTTTAAAAAATGAAAAGTAAATGCTTCCTTTCACAGGAAGTTAAAACCCAACTTTTTAAATATCACTGCCCTCTAGCCTGGNAATGCATCATAAAATTATATATCTATAAAACCAACACTATGCTTACCCCATAATTCAGGGACTGTTCATTACCTTCACGAGGCATGTATATTATTGATCAATCCAATGATTCCACCAGTTTAGAAAATCAATCTAATATGTATGTCATACAAAAGTTATTAATACTAGGAGCAACCTTTAAGAGATTAAACTTCCAGGTTTATTTTTGTCTACATGAGGTTGTGGATATAGTTATCTCCTCACTGAACTTCACATTTAAGTGTAATTAATTACTCAATTTTTTCTTTGGGTAGATAGATTGTAATCTATATAGAGAAAAATGATCTCTGCTTATTCAACTCTATCTCTGCAGCTCCTAGACTAGAATCTGGAATATTTACATATTTTGTCAAATACTCAATAAATGGCATTGAAGACCATCTGCCTTCCTTTTTAAGAGTTCATGGATTACAGAAGAATCAATATTTTTTTAATGATGTTAATTTAAGTAAATAAGCATTTTCATGAGGATTTCATTTCTATTCAGTATGAATAGAGTTGTGCAAACAACACAGAGCTTAGAGTTACAGAGAAATTCACAAAGAAGAAAGCATGAGATTTGGGTCTCGATGGATAGTGGGGTCAGCCAGGTAAAGGGTAGGCAAGGTATTCTAAGCTGAAGGGTTGATTTTCAATAAATGGAGATGAAAAAATCTTTTTTTCTTATTAGCTTCCTCATCTAGCCAAAGAGTTGCAAAATGTTGAATACATTTCTTTCAATCACATACAATTCAGGAAGACGCCAGCATGACCAGATGGATGGTTTTCAGATTCACACTTCAGAAACACATGGTGCTTCTCTGAGGCAATTGTGTACTGTTTCTTTTAAAATAGCAGGAAGCATATGGGAACGGGATTGGATCCATCAGCTACTATCAAAAGAAGGGTGAAGCTTCTAAAATAAATTAAATCAAAACCTATAAAGTAACAAAAATTTTTTATCATACTTTGAAATTCTAAAGTTTTACATTTGTAGATACATGGACATTTAAAAAGAAAGACGTTTTCATGCAAACCACAATCTCTGCTACAGCTGTCAAATCTGAGACCAAAAGAAAAAAGATAGACAAGTTCAGTGTAATGAGAGAGTCTATAAGAATTTTATTGAGTAACAGTTAAGTATTTCCACACCTTAACAAAATTGCAAATTTCCTAAGAAATGCAAACACACATAAAACATCTTGCCTATTTTTCCTCCAATATCTTTTTCTTCTTTGAGCACAAACATCCAAACAAATGTAAAAGCAATTACAATATCAGACGTGTATATGAAAACATCTGCTTTAAATTAAGTAACTTAGGAATTATGGTTGTCCTTTGCTTTGTGTAAAGGCATTTCTCCCTGTTTCCTGTTTGCCTCTTAAAGCAAGTGTAGAGGTGAGTGGCTTTGCATCAATTCTAACCACGATGTTTCCATGAATGAGTTTTATAACCAGGTCAAATCTTCCTAATGCTAGACTTATAATTCTACCATCCTCTGTGTTTTCTGTGACCATNAGGAATTATGGTTGTCCTTTGCTTTGTGTAAAGGCATTTCTCCCTGTTTCCTGTTTGCATCTTAAAGCAAGTGTAGAGGTGAGTGGCTTTGCATCAATTCTAACCACGATGTTTCCATGAATGAGTTTTATAACCAGGTCAAATCTTCCTAATGCTAGACTTATAATTCTACCATCCTCTGTGTTTTCTGTGACCATTTATCTTTTCCCAAGTTATTATTATGGGATTTGGAATGATTAAACATCAAGGAGAGTGCTTTTATAAGATTGAACCCAAGGAATTAAAGGAGCTTTAGATAGCAAACCTCTATTTAAAGAAAACTTTTTTTTTTTTTCAAGGATGACTTTCTTTGCTTTGTATCCATGCAGAGTCCATGATCCCAGATAAAGTAAATGGTGGTCTGGTGGCTTTGAAGTCTTTCCTTCATTTTGACTCCCACAAGCCTGTATGAATTTGTCAATATTAATTATGGACTAGTGATATAAAAATATCATCTGTTATTCTCCTTCATCCACTCATTCCATAAGCATTTATTGGCTTCTGGGATAGGTGTTATGGAGCATTCAAAGATGAATTAGATATATATCATGACTTCACAGAGTTTGTAGGCTGCTGGGGGAGCTAAGCTATAAATAACTATAACACAAGGAATAAAGTGATAAGTATGGTAATCAAGGTACAAATAAAGTGTTATGGGAGTTCAGAAGAGCAATAGGTGGTTACAGATGGCTAACAGTCACAGACATTTGAATGCTTTTTCTTTCTAGAATATTCCAGAAAATCCTTTGACATAGTCAAAATGTTTTTTTCAAAGTTCAGCATATAAAATCTACACAACTAGCATGCGATTTATGGCACTACCTGATACTAAATCATCATTATCAACATCATCCAGTCATTCACCTCCTTCCTATACTTTATCATAACTATAGGCAAAACTAGAAAATGATTAAGATAGCATGTACTATATTTATCATTTTTAATGGAAATGCTTGCATTTCAAATCCCATTTGTATGTATCTGAAACTAATAAAAGCTGATTTTAAGATATTTAAATATTAAATATTTTCTTAAAATTTGATACTGGTTTCAACTTATGGGCACAATGTCCTCATCATATTTGGTTTTTAATGGATAAGATCCATTTATGTTTTCAAATTTACTACTCTAAATTGCATTGGAAATAGGAAAGTTAGAAAGCTGCCATGCTAAGAAGTTGTGTGGTCCTTATGCTAATATAATTTAAACAATTGAAGCATATTTCTTGCTTAATTTCTTTGTATTGTGGCAAACTAAGGTGATTTCTAAAGCAGTACTGAGTAGGAAAGGAGAATTATTGCCAAAGAACCCAAGATGATAGAAAAATAGGCTGTGTGACTAGATGACAAAGAAAGGAAACGGAAAAAATAAATACTGAAGATGATGAGAAGCAAAATATCAGTTAGTGAAAAGATTAAGAAGACAATTTTTAAAAAGAGTATTTTTGAGTCTCTTCACATGCTTTTTGGTTCAAGTTGCTAGAACAGCAATTTGAAGAGGCTCAGGTGTTGGATTTATATTCCCTTAGTTTCTGAATAAATATACTACAGAGAGTCCTACCATCAAATATTTATGGAATAAATAATTGTCATCATCCTTTGTATTTCAGTTTTAAACTCTACAGCATGTTTCAAGAAATATGAAATATGAGAGCCAGGCTTAGCCAGCTGTTATTCTCTTACAATGACTTTGTAAAGGTATCACCCCTACTTTCCAGGTTCCCAAATCAAATCATAGTGACAAGTGAATTTGCTAAGTTAGAAGCACTTGCCAAAATAGGAAATTAGCATTAGCCTGATGAAGAATTTATATCTTAATTCCAACATTAAATAAAACATGCTCCATTGAAAATAATAGCTCCAACCATATGCTTTGTTAGTAGAAAAAGGAGCATGTAAACTCCAAATTTCTAGTGGCTGTGCCAAAAATCAGTTCAGCCATGCATATTCAATTATAACACACACAAAATATGATATTGCAAATAAACATGCTCATAAATAAGCTTGTTTGCCATAACAAATGATTTCATTATCTGAGAAATAGAGGAACTCACATTTAATAAATTTACTTTAGCATCAGGGATTTCTTTGCTAAGTATTCTGCTGTTGATCACATTCCATAGGTTTCAACTCCCATCCTAAAACACAACTGGGAAGCCGAGTCTCTTTGCTTCCAAGAATACTGGCCTCAAGGTAGCAGAGGGGGTTCCCTGGTGGCTCAGTCAGCAAAGAATTTGTCTGCAGTACAGGACACCCAGGTTCCATCCCTGAGTCAGGAAGATCCCCAGGGGAAGAAAATCTATCTCTTTAGATTTTCTAATAGGTAGATCCCTAAACCTATGTATGTACTAAAGAGTCTTGGTCTTATGGTTACAGAGGTTCAGACTTGTAGGGGAGTCCCAGTACAAAGTGAAAGTGTTAGTTGCTCAGTCACGACCAACTCTTTGTGATCCCATGGACTGTAGAGGGGTCGCAAAGAGGCTCCTCTGTCCATGGAATTCTCCAGGCAAGAATATTGGAGTAGGTAATCATTCCCTTTTCCAGAGGATCTTCTCAACACAGGAATCGAATCTAGGTCTCCTGCATTGCAGGCAAATTTTTTTTTTTTTTACAGTCTGAGCCACTAAGTGACAAAGAAAATTACATTTTCTCTGGAGTGGGTAGCCATCCTTCTCCAGAGTATCTTCTTGACCCAGGAATCAAACCCAGGTCTCCTGCACTGCAGGCAAATTTTTTTTTATACTCTGAGCCACCAAGCCACCAAGAAAAGTACACTTTCTCTCCTGTGAAGTTGAGACTGAATCAGGAGTGCTATCTCTATGTCTAGTAGGGCTTGGACTAGGAACAAATAAGGCGGGGGTTGTATTGTCCATGTACACAGAATATCCTGCATAATCCGCCTGCTATACAATAGGAACTCTTTTTTTTTTTTTTTCCCCAGTCAGTACTTACTAGGTGCTAGACACTGCTAGTTTTGTACATATTAACTCAACTAATCCTTACAACAACCTCCGAGAGATAGGTTTTACAGATGAACAAACTCAGTCACAGAGAAGTTAAACAGGTTGCCAAAGATGAAACAGCTGGTAAGTGTAGAGTAAGTTTTGAGTCAGGCAAGTCAGCTCCAAAGTCCACATTCTCAGCCCCCATCTCTGCCGCCTACCTCCTTGAGAAAGGAAACTGGGGTGGGGGCGGGGAGGAGGCAAGGAAGAAGGAGGAGGAAAAGCTCACTTCTTCTGAAATAATCTTTTTCCAGAAATTCCTTTACATCCATGGATTTAGCAGTAAAGCATCCTAACCTTTTGCAAATGACACTGAAAGTCCATCATGAGCAAAGACTTAGACTTGAGTCCTGTGCCTTGGTAATGTTGGCCGGATGTAGCAAGTGAGGGACAGGGCGGCCACCTCTCATTTCTACCTTGGAGCAGCTCTTTGATGCCCCAGATCTCATTACTGTAAAACCTTTTTCCTTTGTGCAATGAACATCAACTCAGAGACATGACTGAGTGAAGGCCAGGAGGGAGGCCTTCATTTGGGATGCGAGGGGAGACACCAGAAAGGTGTTACTGGGAAGAAAAATGTGAGTCAGCAAAAATCCAGGAAGGAGCATGCCCAAATATTTCATTACTTGGGAATTTGGTAATTGAGATAGTTTCCAGACATGTTCCTGGAATGTCCAGAGTCTCATGAAGTTTTATCTGATTAGTCAGTTAGCTTTGAATGCTTTGTATCTGGATTTCCTTCTTCCTATATGAGACCCTGAGCTTTAACTGAGAGTTTGGAAAATTGTATGTGTGAAAAAGTGCTTTAAGACGTACACATTTTTTTCAAACTCATTTTCCATTTGAAGAGTTTTGCTAAGAAAAGTAAATGATATAAAAATCAGACCCAAGTTTCTTCTAAGGCTAAATATGTAGAACTTAATTTTGTAGACATGATAAAACTACATTAGGGTGGATTTCTTTATCAAAATATTGTTTTTTGTATGCAGTAATTTTATGGCTTTATGTTGAGGCTCTTCTAATGTGATAAAGGAAGCTTATGCAATGTTTTTTAATAGCAACAAGTAGCAAATCTATAAACTGAGAAATGTCAGTTTCTCAGGAAAAATAATAACATTCAAATGTCTGCAAATGTCAACATATTGAATTTAGAAAGTTAAAAAGAAAAACATATTTGCAGGACGAACTTGCCTAAACTAAGAGTCTCCATGGGTCAGGATAAAAAAAAAGGGATCTCTTACCCTCTTCCCTAAAAGGAACTTAGGCTATTCTTTGCCTCATACTCTGAAGATACCAAATAAACCAATTTATAGGTCTCATAGGTCGTCAAGAGCCTGAATAGATGCCTGTCTTTCTGGAGCTGAAAGGAGGTAGAAACATATGAAGAGAAAATGGAAGTGTATTGGTATTACTTGGTATTACTTGAAGAAAGAAGAAGAAAAGTAGGCTCAAGACCTGGAAAAGTAAATTCATACTATGTGTCAAAGTAAGACAGCTTTCACTGGGCTTTCCCACTGAAGAAAGCCTGGAGATTTGTTCAGGCTACTGGAAAAAAGCAGGTTTTTGTTTTTGTTGGTGGGGGTGGTTTGTTTGTTTATCCCTAAAGCTTTGGGACATGCAAAATCAAATTATACACTAATGACTTCTTTTTTTTACATAGCAGCAAAACTGACTTGAATTTTTTCAGCATATGAGATGAATTTTTTCACCCAGCATATGAAATGAAAGCATCTCATATGCTCCCAAAGTAAAGAGTGATTTCGAAAGTCACAATGAAAATCATGGATCCTTATTTAGATCTTGTTTGCATTGAATTTGGATTAGTTGACCTCTTAAAATCTCCCCTAACCCATTTGTGCTTCCTTGTGATGTTACATGGCAGCTAGTCTATGGAATGTTTTTAAAAAGACTACCGCATTATATTTTCAATTTGGAATTTTAATATCTCGAGATAGAAAAGAGATTGCTTGTCTTCACATGCAATATATTCATATAAATTTTTATCACAAGATTCCTATCATCCTTCTGATGCAGTTCATGTAAACTGAGCTTAACCAGTATTAACACCACTAAGAAGGAAATAGGTTTTGTAGAGTAATGGAATTGACAGGAGCCTGATTGGTTTTAATTATGGACATGCTTGTCATCTAAAAAGAAAATGGGTTGAAAGGAAAGAGAAAAGAAGGCATGTGGAATTAAGAAAACCCAAAGCTGTTCTTAATCCCACTGCATCTTAAAGTCTTCTTTCCAGACCATACCTGAAGTTCTAAATAGCCCCCAGTTTGACGCCTCTCTTTCTTGAGAGACAGACAGTTGCATTCCTTAAGACCAGGGACTGTCACAATGAAAGAGAATGTTCTCAAGAGGAAGTAGCTGTCAAGATGGCTAGACTGGAAATGTTACTTATCTTGACAGCAGTTTTGACTGTAATGGATTAACCCCAGGATCAGGGTTTGCCTACTTTCACCTCTTCCTACCTCCCTCTCTTTTGAGCAAATGTCTAGATCCCTGAGATATTGTTCTGTTGTCTAGAGACATTTTTATTTGTCACAACTGGCAGAGGGGTGCTACAGGTATATAGTGAGTGATAGTCAGGAATCATACTAAGCCTCCTACAAATGTAGAGGAAAAGTCCCTGCCACACACAGGAAATTATCTGGTCCAACACATCAACAGTGCCGAGGCTGGGGAGCCCAATTTTAATCCCACCTTACACATCAGAGTATGCCTATTGACCGAGAGAAGTTATTTCACCTCATGTGTTCTTGTCATTGTTTTGTTCCTTTGCTATGTCTCTTCAGTCACATCTGATTATTTTTGTGACCCTATGGACTGTAGCTCACCAAACTCCTCTGTCCATGGGATACTCCAGGCAAGAATACTGGAGTGGACTGCCATTTCCTCCTCTAGGGGATCTTCCCAATCCAGGGATTGAACTCTCATCTCACTGTATTTCCTGCATTGGTAGGCAGGTTCTTTACCACTCGCACCACTTGGGAAGCCCTTTGCTCCTTTAATGTAAGATAAATGAACAGTGTATCTTTCCATAAAGGAAATATGCTTCTGTGCTTAATGTCTTCCTGAGTGATAAGAAAGAAAATTACGTATAGCTGATTCAGGAGGCTCATGAATGCATGCCATTGTTGGACAATAGTAATTTGCAGCTAACTAAGTCATCCTTGGGCCAGGTTGCGTGTTAGAATTAACTGGAGAGATTTTTAGAAGGACTAGTGCCAGGGCCCCACCCACTGGAGATGCTGGTTGAATGGGTCTCATTAACCCAGTCCAGTTTAAGCCTGGACTTAGGTGGCTTCCAGAGCTTGCCAAGTAGTTGTAATGCATAGTCAGAGATCTGCCACTGATTCTAGCTGGCGGGCATGGCTGCTATGCCAACAAACTCGGAAATTCATTCGAGGATCCAGCTCCCTGGAAATGAGCTAGGTACATAAAGTTTCAGGAGTTTGCTTGCTTTCTCTAGATGTTGTTGTTCAGTCACTCAGTTGTGACTATTTGCGACCCCATGAACTACAGCACACCAGGCCTCTAGTTGGCTGGGGGCTAAAAAATGAACCCAGAGATTTCCCTAAAGTCTATCACTACCTGCTGATATCCACCTGAAAGACACTCAAGAGAATCTAAACTCTCCAAATTTAAATGGAGCACAATCTAGGAGTGGCAGGTGGGCACATGGCTCTAACTTTCCATATGTGTTTATCCTTTCTTTGCACTGTCTTTATACCCCATGAAGACTGATGGAGCCAACTTAGCTCTTACCTGTCATGTTCTATGTCAAATAAGACAGTTTCAGCAGCAAGGATGGTTATTGTTCAGTCATGTCCCACTCTTTGCAACCCCATGGACTGCAGCACACCAGGCTTCCCTGTTCTTCACCATCTCCCAGAGTTTGCTCAAACTTGTTGTCAATCAAGTCAGTAATGCCATCCAGCCATCTCATCCTCTGTCGTCCCCTTCTCCTCCTGCCCCTAGTCTTTCCCAGCATCAGTGGATTTTTCCAACGGGTATGCTAAGCCAAAACATGAAGGACTTGTCCCCTGCATGCCATTTCCCTCCTTCCAAATGCCAGCCTCTAGGGTAAGATTTGATAGTAAATGTGCAGATACTCTCTACAAATCTGGAGGACCCCATGATGGAGGTCTTCCTGGTGTCATTGAAATGTTCAGTTGAGTGTGTGCACACGTGCAGGGAGGGATGCTGTACAAAGAAGGCAGTATAGTAGGAATTCAGCCATTCCCAGCACTCCTCTCCCCACAATCTGCCTTTCAAGTCCATTACTTCCTCATAGGAAAAGACCTCTGTTCCCTCCCATCCTGAAGCCCAAGGCTTAAAACTACGCAAAGGAAATTTTGCTTAAGGGAAACAGTTTAAGTGAATTGGTTTCATATTAGCAAAAATATTATTTCTGTAATAAAAACATATGTGTATAGTGAAGCTGAGTCAGTCGAACTCAAAACCTGTAGGATCACAGGCAGGGCAACTGGCACGGCAACTGGCACAAACTTGACCATAGAGTAAGTTTTCAATAAATAGTGAGTCTCACTGTGATGTTCTCTGGCCCCTGGGTCTCACTTCTTTCACCTCTCCTCCAAGGCCCCTCAGGTCCTCTGCTCTGATAACGGAAGTGGGGTTTGATCATGCAGAAATAAAACTGGGTCATACCACCCATAAATAGTGACAACAATAATTGGGGAAACTGGCAAGTGAGTGTTCATTCATTGTTGCTGTTGTTCAGTCGCTAAGTCATGTCTGACTCTTTCGCAGCCCCATGGACTGTAAGCTTGCCAGGCTTCTCTGTCCGTGGGATTTCCCAGGCAAGAATACTGGAGTGGATTCCCATTTCCTTCTTCAAGGAATTTTATCAGACTAGAGATTGAACCCGTGTCTCTTGCATGGGCAGGCAGATTTTTTACTGCTGAGCCACCAGGGAAGCCCATTCATTCATTAAGAGAAGAAAAATAAGAGGGCTGATGGGAACTTCAGATTATGGTACTAAAACAATATCACCACTTATTGCTTGACTTTCTTTGCTCACTTAAAACATTTTCATAGTTCTTAAGAAATTCCAATTTTGAATTTTTAGGAGAAAAAATATGGTATATTTAAATTTACCTTTAGAATTTCTGCTAGAATTCTCCCTCTGATTGGATTTTACTTTCTAGTTTCATGTTTCAATATTGCAGGATATGCTACTGGAAGCATCTTTGTCTGTAAAAAAATAAAAAAAGTGAATAATTCTCCTTTGTGATTCAAATTTGAGATGGCCGATCTTCCACATTTTAATGAGTACATGTGTTTGGTTTGTTACTTGATAAAATGAGGATAACAATACTTATCCCCCCCAAAGTGTTGTAAGGATTAATTACTTAAGCATATGTAAAGCTTGGAAAATACATTTGGAAAATATTTAGTATATGCTAAATAAATGTTCACTCATTTCCATCTTCATGCAGTGGTTACTCAACATAAATGTTTTTACAAACAGTAAATGATTTTTAAAAATAGAGATGTATTAATGTTTCTTCAAATCTATATCCAAACTGTTGGTTTCTTTATCTTGTAAATTTCGCTATAAGCTGAGAGCTGCCATTAACTTAAGAAGAAATTTTTAAGAGAGGGACAACAGGGCTTCCCTGCTGGCTCAGTAGTTAATGACCTGATCCAGGAAGATCCTACGTGTCACAGAGCAACTAAGCCCAAGCACTGCACCCACTGACCCTCTACTCTAGAGCCAGAGAGCCGAGATTGTTGATCCCATTTGCTGCAACTACTGAAGCCCTCACCACCAACAGCCCTTGCTCTGCAACAAGAGAAACTGCCACAAAAAGTCTGCACACTGCAACTAGAGAGTAGCCCCTGCTCGCCACAACTAGAGAAAAGCCCACACAGCAACAAAGACCCAGCATGGCCCCAAATAAAATAAACAAATAAAATTAAAATGATATACATAAAATCTTTTAAAAATAGAAATTACCCTAAAATTTAGTATTTTACAAGTATTTAGGATTTTCTTTCTCAATAAGTTCTGACTAATTATAATGAAAGGCTATTAACATTTGGACTTTGCAAAGAGAAACAGCTTTCAAAACTATCTTCTAAACTATCCTTCTAAATTATATCTATTCTGGGGCAAGACAAGAATCTAGGTCCAACTGTACTTTCTTCTAAAAGGAAACTATTTTCTGTCCTTTCTCTCAAGTCTCGTAGGAATCAATACTAAAATCAATTTAAAGGAACCCTATTTGGAAACAAGTTGAATCCCTTGCTCTGGGAACAGGCAGTAGTCTCTTCCACCCCAAGGGACGGGGCGACCACAGTGTTTTAACCCTTGGTGAGAAATGTTCTAGGAACAAGGAGAGGACATACCTTATACCAGAATGCCTGCTGAATATTTTAAGTGGATTCACTGCCATATTTCTGCATAGACACTCACAACATAACTTCTATTCTGGATTAAATAGAAGAAAGGCAGAGGCATTGTTGGTGAGATACAGTAGAGTTACTGTTCAGGATGTATAATGGTTCTAGGGCTGGTTGGGTGAAAATGTGTCCAGTTTCTGGACCCAGAACAGATAATGGTCATAAAAAGTAATTTCAGATGTCCCACATAAACAAAATGCATCTAAACGCAGGTACTGTAGGGAATGTGGGTGAGAAAGGGTGAACATAAAAGTCATGCCTTCACTTTTTAATTCATCTTGACATCTAAAAGTGATTAGTCAATAGGGCTCATGCTTGGGGACAGGGCATTGGCAGGTTAAGTATGTTATAAGTTAAGAGATCAAGACTAAATCTCTTCCAATTCTACAGAAAATTCAATGGTGACAATATTCATTTTTAAACACAAAAGTTAATGGGTAGTCCATGAGAATAATAGCATAGAATTTTCTCTTTCATTTTTATTAGAAACAGATCAAGTAAAAATTTTAATAAATATGCCTCAAAAATAGAGCAAATGTTGCTTTTANGGATTAATTACTTAAGCATATGTAAAGCTTGGAAAATACATTTGGAAAATATTTAGTATATGCTAAATAAATGTTCACTCATTTCCATCTTCATGCAGTGGTTACTCAACATAAATGTTTTTACAAACAGTAAATGATTTTTAAAAATAGAGATGTATTAATGTTTCTTCAAATCTATATCCAAACTGTTGGTTTCTTTATCTTGTAAATTTCGCTATAAGCTGAGAGCTGCCATTAACTTAAGAAGAAATTTTTAAGAGAGGGACAACAGGGCTTCCCTGCTGGCTCAGTAGTTAATGACCTGATCCAGGAAGATCCTACGTGTCACAGAGCAACTAAGCCCAAGCACTGCACCCACTGACCCTCTACTCTAGAGCCAGAGAGCCGAGATTGTTGATCCCATTTGCTGCAACTACTGAAGCCCTCACCACCAACAGCCCTTGCTCTGCAACAAGAGAAACTGCCACAAAAAGTCTGCACACTGCAACTAGAGAGTAGCCCCTGCTCGCCACAACTAGAGAAAAGCCCACACAGCAACAAAGACCCAGCATGGCCCCAAATAAAATAAACAAATAAAATTAAAATGATATACATAAAATCTTTTAAAAATAGAAATTACCCTAAAATTTAGTATTTTACAAGTATTTAGGATTTTCTTTCTCAATAAGTTCTGACTAATTATAATGAAAGGCTATTAACATTTGGACTTTGCAAAGAGAAACAGCTTTCAAAACTATCTTCTAAACTATCCTTCTAAATTATATCTATTCTGGGGCAAGACAAGAATCTAGGTCCAACTGTACTTTCTTCTAAAAGGAAACTATTTTCTGTCCTTTCTCTCAAGTCTCGTAGGAATCAATACTAAAATCAATTTAAAGGAACCCTATTTGGAAACAAGTTGAATCCCTTGCTCTGGGAACAGGCAGTAGTCTCTTCCACCCCAAGGGACGGGGCGACCACAGTGTTTTAACCCTTGGTGAGAAATGTTCTAGGAACAAGGAGAGGACATACCTTATACCAGAATGCCTGCTGAATATTTTAAGTGGATTCACTGCCATATTTCTGCATAGACACTCACAACATAACTTCTATTCTGGATTAAATAGAAGAAAGGCAGAGGCATTGTTGGTGAGATACAGTAGAGTTACTGTTCAGGATGTATAATGGTTCTAGGGCTGGTTGGGTGAAAATGTGTCCAGTTTCTGGACCCAGAACAGATAATGGTCATAAAAAGTAATTTCAGATGTCCCACATAAACAAAATGCATCTAAACGCAGGTACTGTAGGGAATGTGGGTGAGAAAGGGTGAACATAAAAGTCATGCCTTCACTTTTTAATTCATCTTGACATCTAAAAGTGATTAGTCAATAGGGCTCATGCTTGGGGACAGGGCATTGGCAGGTTAAGTATGTTATAAGTTAAGAGATCAAGACTAAATCTCTTCCAATTCTACAGAAAATTCAATGGTGACAATATTCATTTTTAAACACAAAAGTTAATGGGTAGTCCATGAGAATAATAGCATAGAATTTTCTCTTTCATTTTTATTAGAAACAGATCAAGTAAAAATTTTAATAAATATGCCTCAAAAATAGAGCAAATGTTGCTTTTAGCACAAGCTTATGCCTTTCCCAAACTGCCCTATGTTAATTAAAGTTGCAAAAAGAAGTTTTTCACAGTTTTAAAATTATGTATAAGGAAAGATTGAATAACAGGATGGGGCCATCATTATGCTAAAATGTTAGCTGAAAATAGTAAGAAACAAAACTCCACATATGCTTAAGGTCTCAACAATCTATTTTTAAAGATGCTGGAAGAAAATTTACAAAGTGTTCATAATGGTTGCCTTCAAACGGTGGTATCATGGTTGAATTTTTCCAGCTTTATAGTTCTATTTCTGTAGTTCGTATAATCTACATGTTTTATTTTTACAGTCCTTGGGGGAATAAAACAAACGTCCTATGATATCATAATATAGAAATATCATACGCATATTTCAGTTTCCTTAGTGGTGACGTTCACATCCTGAGACTCTGGCAGCGCTCTTTTTCTTTTTTCCTTGCTAAATTAATCAAATCACGCCAAGATATTTTTTATTTCTAAACTCTCAATGAGAGTTTAACTTTGAAACAAGGAACTCTATTTTTTTCCCCCGTTTTGCCGATCACAGCGTCTGTGCTTTTTCTGGAATCTAAATGAGATGCCTTCAACGAACTAATCTCAAAGGCGGGAGAACAAGAGCCTCCATAGAGCTCCTGGGCAGCCCAGTCACTGTTACTTTAAGAGTCGCGTTGCCTCCCCCTCACACCCACAGACTCTCTTTGCACAGCAAGTGCCAAGCAGTGACATCTACCATAGTTTCTAGGACACGACGGCCTCTGCTATACAGAGGGGGGAGAAGGGAGGGAAAGAAGGCGGGTGGTGAGGGAGAGAGAGCACAAATCCAGCTATGTTCCCAGAGGATGAGTCACTTCCTCCCAATAATCCTGAGATGCTGTTTATGGCTGTGCTGCTGATAGGCTGCCCGGCTGGGTTTCTCCGCAGAGCTGCGGGCAGCGGCCGCCCCCCTTGGCTGTCCATTAATCACCAGGGGCTCTACCCGCTGCACACAGAGTGGGAGTTCTGCCTATGAGTGGCCTCTAGCTGTCTCCAGCTCAATGAAATGACCCTGTGTGAAAACTTGTTTTATGAGAGATTGGTTTATTTGTAACTAAACTACTTCCTCCGTTATTTGATAAGCTCAAATATTTGCTACTGATAGTCTGAGAGTGCCACATTTATTATCCTATTTCAGTGGTTGCCTAACTCCTTTGGAACGGACTCCCTTAACCCTTTGAGGGACGGCAGGAACTTTTAATGGACCAATTTCTATTTGCTTCCAGCAAAGCCAGGGCCATTTTGCAGGCAATAGGTGTGGATAGACTAGGACATGGGGATCAAAGAGAGGTCGTACTTTTCCCAACAAGAACATAGACAACTGTAGAAGCAGGGGGTCCTGGGAGTAGGGGTTTCTGAAGCCACCTTAAAAAGGAAGGAAAAGTATTCTAACTCGCTGATGGAAATCTAAGACGTCCTGTGCAGACGGGCTTTTATTTTTTAATTTTTTATTTTATATTGCCAATTAACAATGTTGTGATAGTTTCAGGTGAACAGCGAAAGGATTCAGCCATACATGTGCATATATCCATTCTCCCCCAAACTCCCTTCCCATCTAGGCTGCCACATAACATTGAGCAGAGTTAGTTGCAAATTATAAGTGTGTCGTGATAACTTTCTGTCTTTCCTTAGACCCCCAAAATATCACGTGTGCAGGCCTTGCTGTCTGCAATCCCACCGCATTCTGGATTTTGAAATTTGGGCTTTTGGAGTCTGAGTTCATTTGCATTTGGCAGAACTTGATTTCCTGCTTCTACAGAAGGGGGGCGGTGGTGAAAGCCTTCACAGTCCTGCCTCAAAGGGCTCAAAGGGCTTTCGGAACATATTAAACTATGTTTCCAAGAGTTCAATGAACCAGAATGAGGCAGATTTCATTGGAAATGAAAAAGAAATACGGGCTTTGTTACATGCAATACACTTGAAAAAAACCCTAAATTGAAATCTCTCTCCTGACAAACACGCTGAGGCTGTTTTTCAGTTTTCTTGCTCTCTGGTCGGCTACACAGAGCCCTCAGTGAATGCAGAAGAGGCTAAGGAAATAACCACTTATGTGTGGCAAAATGTTCCAGCCTTGCAGAGATTTTCCCAAAATCATTAGACCCACCAAAACGCTTTCCATTGGCCAGGCCCACACCTTCCTCATCAGATTTTCCACACTTCCCCAGACTCCAAGGACTGTCCATCTGTATTTGCTCAGAGAGCCAGTCATTGGTAGCCAAAAATGTAACCGAGTTTACTCTCATAAACCAGCGATCTTCTTGACTGTTAACCAGAAAAGAAAAAGAAAGAAAGAAAGAAAGAAAAAAAAAGTTTACTTCTTAACTCATTTCAGGAAGGTCAGCATGTGAATGTGTTCACATTCCTGCCCCTCAAAAAAAGGAGCTGAATTTAGGGCAGCTACACTCTGAGGGTGAAGAGAGGTGAACACGAAGAGGGCCAGCCAGATCTGCTCGCTGTGATGGTGAATGGTGAGGGGGTCAAAGGTTAATTGATGGAGCCCACCTCTGGTCACTTCTCGGCCCAGTTCTCAGCAGGTGGCCTCCGGGTGTCACTGCCCCAACTGCCCATCAGCCAAACAAAGACTGGCCCAGAGGGAGGGTCTGAATTGTCATCTGCGGTGGATTTGTATTCAAAAACAGTCAACTACTGGATTGAACAGATTTCTATATTGCAGTGCTCCCATCTTTTCCTTCATCTTGTTATTGTTTGGTAGGTTTTTTATGGTGGTGGAAAACACATGAGCTCTACTGTTAATAATAAGCATCAGGCTGTACAGCCTGTCTCCAAAACTTTTGAGGACTGAAAATCTTCACCCTCTGAACAGCAAGCAACTCCTACTTCCCCACCCCTGCCCCTGACGACCATCCTCCTATGTTGTGTTTCAGTAAGGCTGACCATTCTCGGTCCCTCATGTACGTGGAATCTTGCAGTAGTTGTCCTTCTGTGACTGCTTTATATTCTTAGCATGATGTCCTCTCGGTTCATCCATGGTGTGGCATATGGCAGAATTTCTTTCTTTTTTATGGCTGAATAATATTTCATGTATATATGTGCATATATGTGCTGAGACACTCAGTCATGTCTGACTCTGTGGGACCCCATGGACTATATAGCCCACCAGGTTCCTCTGTCCATGGAATTTTCCAGGCAAGAATACTGGAGTGGGTTGCTGTTTTCTCCTTCAGGAGATCTTCCCAACCCAGGGATTGAACCCACATCTTTTACATCTCTTGCATTGGCAGGTGGATTCTTTACCACTAGTGCCACCTGGGAATATACATATATAAATATCAGCTTTATTTATTATAGCTCACATTTTATTTATCCATTCATCTGTCTTTGCTATTTAGATTGCTTTGCCTATTTTAAATAATGCTTCAATGGACATGGGAGCACAAATATCATAAATCCGATAGGGATTAATATCCATAACACCACATGGAACTCCTATAACTCAATAGTCAAAAAACCCCAAATAACTTGATTTTTTAAAATGAGCAAGAGTCTAAATAGACATTTTTCCAAAGTGGACTTACAAAGGGCCAAATGTATAGCAAAAGATGCTAACATCACTAGTCATCAAGAAAATGCAAATCAAAGCCACAATGAGGTACTACCTCTTACCTGTTAGAATGGTCATTATAAAACAACAGTAATAATAAATGATAATAACAAGTATCAGTGAGGATGTACAGAAGCTGGAATACTATTACACTGTTCGTGGTAAAGTAAAATGATGTAGCCACTGTAGACAAAAGTTTCCAAAAATTTAAAAATTGACCTGCTATATGATTTAGTAATCCTATTTCTTGACGTTTATCTGAAAGGACTGAATTCAGGCCCTCAAAGAGATACCTGCACTTCCAGTTCATTGAAACATCTCAGTTTTTTGTTGGTTTGTTTATTTATTTAGAAATTCTATCCATGCAGACCTTACATTGTAGTAAGTGAAATGAAGTGATGGTGGGCTGGAGAAGGAACTGAGCTGGGTCCAGACACTTAGGCTTTAGTAACTGCAACCTTTATTGGCAATGTGACCTCAAGTACTTTGGCCACCTGGTGCAAATACTTTGGTCACCTGATATGAAGAGCTGCGTCATTGNTTCTATCCATGCAGACCTTACATTGTAGTAAGTGAAATGAAGTGATGGTGGGCTGGAGAAGGAACTGAGCTGGGTCCAGACACTTAGGCTTTAGTAACTGCAACCTTTATTGGCAATGT
This sequence comes from Neotragus moschatus, assembly GCA_006410615.1. Classification (NCBI taxonomy): domain Eukaryota; kingdom Metazoa; phylum Chordata; class Mammalia; order Artiodactyla; family Bovidae; genus Neotragus; species Neotragus moschatus. The sequence goes on along the minus strand of SJYA01001705.1, from coordinate 68,956 downwards.
GACCTCAAGTACTTTGGCCACCTGGTGCAAATACTTTGGTCACCTGATATGAAGAGCTGCGTCATTGGAAAAGACACTGATGCTGGGAAAGATAGAAGGCAGGAGGAGAAGGGGATGACAGAGAATGAGATGGTTGGATGACATCACCTACTCAATGGGTAAGAGTTTAAGCAAACTCTTGGAACTGGTGATGGACAGGGAAGCCTGGCATGCTTCAGTCCATGGGGTCACAAAGAGTTGGGCATGACTGAGCAACTGAACTGAATTGACCTCAGGTAGATTCTTGATTTCCTTTTCTCTAAAAGGACTACAATCCCATCTATCTTAAGGAATGTTCTGAGAATTAATTGGGATGACTTGGGTTTTAGAAATTGTAGAGCACTAGGCACATATCTTGGAGAAGGAAATGGCAGCCCACTCCAGTGTTCTTGCCTGAAGAATCCCAGGGACGGGAGAGCCTGGTGGGGTGCCGTCTATGGGGTTGCACAGAGTCGGACACGACTGAAATGACTTAGCAGCAGTAGCAGGCACATATCTATTATATCATCAGTGAACAAAACAAAATTCTGCTTATCTTTCCCCCTTCACAAAATAGGGAAAGAAAAACTCTGATTTAGAATGTGAGTTTTCTAGCCTTCATCAATTCTGGATCATTTACTGGATTGTAACTCACTTGTCATGTGTCTTTTTATCACGTAGATACATGAAGTATTTTATGCTTAAAAAATACGGTGTGCAAGAAGGCATTTATATGTGTGTACGTGCATAACATACTAATGTATTAAGTTATCTTGGCCAAACCTCTTAAAATCTGTGTGCCATCTTCATGTAATAAATTGATTTTCAAAGTAGTTTTTAAAATATATTGCTATGTTAAAAACATACCTGATAATTGCTCTTACTTACCCTCAGCCAGTGAGTCACAGGTTCCCGAATAAAAGACTAACCAAGGTTGAAACAGCTATGACATTGAACAAGAAGTTCTCCTAGTCAAGCAGTCCAGCACGGATGTTCCATTCCCACCTGTGCCAAGAAAGGGGAGGGTGATCTACTCTCCCAAGACGGCACCCTCTAGTTCACAGGATAGCTTTGGCAGGTCTTCTGTGTTACCCATTCCACCACACTGTGGTCAGTTCAGTGGCACAACAATGGTTACCGGAATGTCAAGACCTCTTGGGGGTATAAACTACACACAGCTGAAGTTAATTTCCTGCCCAAGGTCATGTTACTTGGCTAGCTTGGTTGTTCCTTCCAAGGCCTTCCAGTTGCCTTTCAATTCACCGTGCCTGATGCATATGAAATACACTGGAAAGGCTGTTTTTGCTGTTGTTGTTCTCAGACCTGAACCTATATTCCATGTCCATGAGGTGAGCCTGCCCATCTCAGTACATCTTAATGCTGGTGCCTCTCAGTTCTGTATCCTTCCTAGTCCATGACACCACAGAGTCTCAGGACAATAGTTGAGATTAGGTATTAAACTCAATATGGATTTAGATACTGACTTTTCAGTCTATAGCTCTGACCTTGGGCAACTTACTTAATCTCACTGAGTGTCAGGTTTCTCCTTTGTAAAACAGGAAAATTTTTTGTGTAGTGTTTTTGTGAAATTTTGTGTGACGAGGTATGTAGACTGTGTAGGCAAGTGCAGGGCACATGTAAGCTTTACTATTTTTCTTTCTGCCCAAAGCTTTTTTATTATTTAAAAAGCCACATGAAGAATGACACAAAACTCCTGTGAATTTTAAAATAAGATGCAAGGTTTGAGAGATGGATGTTTTAAACATGTGCTATATTTCTCTGGGCTACTCTTTCAAGTTTTCATTTTTATTTTACCCACCTATTTCAGAGGAAAATTTTAAGAAGCACTATGCATTAGTTTGGATTTTACCAATTACAAGTGATAGAAATATCGGCTGAATTAGACACAAGTGAAAAATGGTATCTAATGGTTCCCATTGCTAAAATGTACAGGGGTGGAATTCAGGCATAGCTGGATCCAGGATTCAAATGCTACCATGTAATAAGATTTTAACAAGCTCCTATTATACTTTACGTGAAGAATTTTTTTCATTCCTTATAACTCTAATCGGGATTAATTTACTTTTTTCCCATTTTCCGTCTCCTTTTCTCTTTCTGTCTCTGTATTTTAGTAAGGAAGTCCTGTGAGATCACAGCAACTCTGACTCACTAGTGTCATCTTTTTCAAATTTGGTTTAAATCTCAATTTTCCCATAAATGGCCCTGCTTCTTCTATTTTTATCATGCTGGCACTAACTTAAAAACCCATGAGAATGCTGAAGAAACTTTTAATCTGACGGTGTAGTCACTGAAGTATTAAGTGACAGGTGTATGTCACAATCTTCAGTCAAAAAATTAAGGAGGGTTCCTGCTTTTTCTCACCTTTTTTCTTGATCGTTATACTGAGGTGGTGAATAAAGGGTAGTTTTTAGAGGAGAAAAAATCAAAACTTGAAATTTTTAAACAATGACTACTATTTTAAAACATTATCCCATCTGATCTAAAATATTTCATCTGAATGTATTTGGATTCATTTATATTTTATTTATCTTCCCAGGCCATGCTAGTGGTAAAGAACTCGCTTGCCAATGCAGGAGACATAAAAGATGTGGGTTTGATCCATGGGTTGGGAAGATCCCCTGGAGAAGGAAATGGCAACCCATTCCAGTATTCTTGCCTGGAAAACTCCATGGACAGAGGGACCTAGGGGCTACAGTCCATGGGGTCGCAAAGAGTCAGACATGACCGAATGACTTAGCACACATGTTCTACCAGCATAACTTGCTTATTTCCTTGACTATAGAATGCGTTTCCCAAGGAAAACAGTACCTTCTTTATTTTCACATTGATTGCTAAAGCTTAACACAGTAGCTGGCATAGAATGGGAGGTTAAAATATACGAATATNTAGGGGCTACAGTCCATGGGGTCGCAAAGAGTCAGACATGACCGAATGACTTAGCACACATGTTCTACCAGCATAACTTGCTTATTTCCTTGACTATAGAATGCGTTTCCCAAGGAAAACAGTACCTTCTTTATTTTCACATTGATTGCTAAAGCTTAACACAGTAGCTGGCATAGAATGGGAGGTTAAAATATATGAATATATTTTATTTTACCCCCAAATCATAAGTAATATCTTTGTTCAAATGTCATCACACATTTTCAAAGGTTATTTTCTAAAATGATGCTCTTTTAATTGTGTAAAATGGATAAATTAAAATAGAGAATGGGATATCCCTGATGGTACAGTGGATTAGAATCCACCTGCCAATGCAAGGGACCAAGGATTTGAGCCATGATCTGGGAAGATTCCACGTGCCTGGGAGCAACTAAGCCTGTGCGCCACAACTTCTAAGACTGCACTCTAGACCTAGGAGCTTCAGCTGCCGAGCCAGTGTGCTGCAACTCCTGGAACCTGCACACCTAGAGCCTGGGCTCCACAATAAGAGAAGCCATCAGAATGAGAAGCCCACGCACAGCAATAAAGAGTACCCCCGCGCACTGCAACTAGAGAAAGCATACATGGAGCAACAAGACTCAGTGCAGCCAAAAATAATAATAAATTAAAATAATAAATAAAATGAAATATGGAATATACAAATACAGAAATGTTCTCTGTAAAGAAAACAGTGGTAAAATTTTCAACTTTGCAGGCCACACAGTCCATTGCAACTAATCACCGTTGGGAAAGCAACCCCAGACAATATATAAGTGAATTGGTATTGCTGGATTCCAGCAGACCTTTGGCCTTTATTTACAAAAACAAGTTTCACGCTGGCTTTGGCCCAAGGACCATGGTTTGCTGACCCCTGTCCTTAAAAAAAACCAGAAGGTATGTAAAGTAAACTTACATTTTCTAGAGTGACCTAACACTAAGGTTGCCGGGGACTGAAAGTTTCCCAGGACAAGCGACTGTTAGTTTGAAAAGCAGGACAATTCTGAGAAAACTGGGATGAGTTGATCACTCCACCTACTAGATCTCATTCATTCATCCATCCAACTGTTCATTTAATGTTGAGTACCAACTAACATTGAACCAACAAAGTTTCAAATTAAAATGAAGCACTTACCATTTTTCTAGATTTACAAGGCAGGAAGAGAGACACAGATGTAGAGAACAGATGGGCGGACTTGATAGGTGGAGGGAGAAGGGGTGGGATGAATTGGAGGACTGGGACCGACATATGTACGCTGCTGCTGCTGCTGCTGCTAAGTCGCCTCGGTCGTGTCCGACTCTGTACACTAGCCTGTGTGAAATAGATAACTAGTGGGAACCTGCTGTATCGAGCAGGGAGCTCAGCTCAGTGATGACCTAGAGGGGTGAGATGGGGGTGAGTGGGTGAGTGGGAGAATTAAGAGGGAGGGGATATATGTATACTTATAGCTGATTCGCTTCATTGTACAGCAGAAATTGACACACCACTGTAAAGCAACTATAGCCCAATTTTTTTAAACAACAGCACACTGATTATCTGAATATCATATAACATGTAACTTTAAAACTAATTGTAAAAGACACTATTTTTACTACATTAACTTTTAAAATTTAGATAACTTTAAAATGAATAGGCTGCAATAAATATCAATGTAAAATAATAAGATATTACTTTAAAAAAATATGGTGTAACAATATAAACTTTTTAGCTTACTTCGTATACCAGTTCTTCACTTAATCTGTTTCACTAACACATGTTTTATTCAGGCAATAAATGATGTCTTCCTGTCATAAAAATCCCAAATTAGACTTCTTTATAGGCAAGAAACTTGACAAGGATGCCAAGCATGCTTAGGAAAATCCTAGTGACTTCATGATTCATCATTTGTATTGAAAATTAGAAGGTGAGAAAATTGAGAGAAAAAAAAAAACCTCACTAATAAGGATTAAAAACAAATGATTCATTTCTTAAACTTTTTTCAGAGAAGCAAATTATAGCCAAATTACAGGCCTGACAAACCATAATTAAGGCATAAGAGGAATTATGGGGGATTGAGAGGTGAAGAAGAAGGCCATGTTTCAACTTAAATATCAATTTTATTTAACATTATTAAAATTAGCCCTTTCCTGCTACAAATTCTTTCAGTTTCTGAAGTCAATATTTAATGAAAGGGGAAATGAAATATTAGAACTTACATATATAAATCAAATGGAATTAAACATGAGAAGAAACATACATAGAGTTTGAAATAATGTTCATATGCAAACATGTATAAGATTTTTACCTGGAAAATAGAAGGGAGCCTTCAAGTCAATGAGTCAAGAGAACAGTAAATGCACACGTTTCTTTCTCCCCTTCTGCAAGCTGAGTGCTTCAAGAAAGCTTCTGAAGCTATCTTTGCTCTGAACAGTTTTACTTCAGATAGTTTTGAAATCTGGAGAAGAAAATGACACCAATTTTTATTCCAAGCATTCATATAGTAAAAATATAATTTTTTAAAAGCTCAACTTACTAGAGTATCTTGAGACTGGATTGAATGACTTTAAAATAAATGTTTGCTTAGCTGATTATTAATCAGAGTGTATTTTATTTTACTACTTTCCATTTTGTTGCATGTTTTATTAAAATGACATGAGAGAACTGTACTTTTCCTTCAATAATTCAGTCATAACCACAAAAGAGCCTTTCAGCTGAATAGCGTTTTTATTTTATATCATTGCACATGTTGAATAGATACTGTGTATGAATCTAGATGCCTTAGGTATGCATTAAATGAGGGCAAAGGGGTTCAGCTTTTTGCTTTAGAATTTTAATTTCATTCGTTTGTAATCTGGTAGAGGAAGTGAACAGCATAGCAGTAACATTCATCAATGAGAATAGGGTAAAAAGTGATTTCAATAGAGTCTGAGTGCATGAGCCTAATCAAATGAGGCCAGCAGTGTTCACACTCACTCCCATTCTCCCAGTAGTAACAGATTATTCATGAAAAACTTTATGATCATTTTATTAGCCATTCTTGTCAGAGGTCTAGTAACTTTAATTTCAGGGTCTTTGACTGTGGAAGAAATGGAAGTATAAAAATGTAAGGGGGCACTTGTGGTCTGAATGTGTTCCCTGCAGTTAGCATAGCCCCCTTTTCCTGTTGGAGAACATCCAAAAGCAACAAGGAGAATGGGAGACAAAAATGCAAACTTTATTTTCAGCAAAAGTAAGAGACAGCTCAAATCTCCAGAGCCCAAAAGAGGTGTAAGGGCTGCCAAAAGCAGTAGAGAGCAAACAGGGCAGAGCAGGGGCTGAGTGGAAGGAAGCTGAGAGAAAATGCCGCACAGTGAATTCCCTGGCAGGAGGCCAAGAGCAGCCTCTGCAGATAACAGAAAGAAGCAAAACGACAACTCACAGAAGTGATGGGTGCCGTTTAATCATTAAATCTAGATCCTTGCTTGCAACACAAAATTTTAGCAAAAGAAGCAACACTGCACCTGCATTGACTTTGAGACATAGAAGAGGGAGGTCTAAATAAAGAGCCACTCAAAAAATTGCCATATGCATAGAGAAGCAGTTTGTCTTATGACAGTGGGGTTAAAGGTAGTCTTTGCACTGTCTCACATCTGCCTATATCCATGGATTGGTGAGAAGGAGAAACTACATGAACCAACATGCAAAATGGCCACCTGCCTGGAGCCCTGCTCTGGTTCCTCTTCTACATCTGAAAATTCCTGCAATCATTGGTCCAGAAAGATGCACTTTTTTAACGAGTGCAAAAGCAAAAACAAAAATGAGATACTACAAGGAAAAAAAAAGAAATAAAAAAATAAATTACCAAGACTACTCACCTGAGAGGCAGTATAGCATAGTCATTAATACAGTGGAATCTGAAAACAGACTGTGTACTTAAAAATTCCTGGAGTAGGTTAATTCATATCTTAGTGTCTCATTTTCCTTAGTTTGTAAAATGGAGTTTAAGTTATTTCATACTGCATGGGGTTATAATCATGATTAAATGAACTAACATTTATAAAATGCTTAGAGTAATGACAGAACAAGTTCAATATAGATGATAATTTTTTTAAAATGATACTATGAAATGCATGTAAATTTACTGTGATTAAAAAAAAATAATTTGATGTTGTAATTGTCACTCTGAAGCAAGACCACAAAGCAGATATACAAGAATAAAGGGAAACAATGTTGAGATATGAGTAGGAAATAAAAAATGAGCTAGTATTGATCAGGGAAAGGAGTATTGCTCTTCCATCCGACCCTAACTGTCTACATTTGTTTGATTCTTAGTTGCACAGATAAATATAGTCAGTTCTGCTGCTGCTGCTGCTAAGTTGCTTCAGTCGTGTTTGACTCTGTTTGACCCCATAGACTGCAGCCCACCAGGCTCCCCCATCCCTGGGATTCTCCAGGCAAGAACACTGAAGTGGGTTGCCATTTCCTTCCCCAATGCATGAAAGTGAAAAGTGAAAGTGAAGTCACTCAGTCATGTCCAACTCTTCACGACCCCATGAACTGCAGCCTACCAGGCTCCTCCGTCCATGGGATTTTCCAGACAAGAGTACTGGAGTGAGGTGCCATCGCCTTCTCTATAGTCAATTCTTACTACCATCATTGGGTCTTTATTCATAGTGCTCTTTGGTCTTTTGGAGATTCTACTAGATCTATGGTATTGCCTATTATTGTATGAGAAATATAATTTGTTAGCTTTATGCTTAAATAGCAATTTAGTTGGTTATAAAATCCTTGTTATACCTTTAAAAAAGGGATCCTTTAAAAAAGGATATATCCTTTATATCTTTAAAAAAAAAAAAAAAAGGACTTTTTTTCCTTAAAGACTGAATTAGGTAATACGAAGTCTGTATTCAACCTTATACAAACTTCTCCACATTACCTAACTCAGCATCATAAAAGTAACCCTAACAAAAGCCTTTAAGAATCAAACAAATGTAGGCAGTTAGGGTGGGATGGATGAGAAGTAAATTATGTGTGTGTGTGTAGAATGACTAGTAAAAGCATGGAGAGGAAGAAGGAAAAAAGCAGACAGTGAAGAATGTTAATTTCTCATCTGTATCAATCAAGATTCAAAGAATATTATTTAAAGCTGACAAACCAAGTAATAGCAGTATAATCCTACCTAACAAAGAAAAGCAAACTCTAAGAAAATCTGAGCAATGGGTTAAAATTGGGTTGTGGAGGAAAAAGAGAGAAAGGGGGAAAAGATAACAAAATATATTGTTTTCCTCGGTATCCCTAGTAGGAAAGTAATAAGTATTGTCTATTGAAATAGAATCCTAAAAGATGATGCTGTGAAAGTGCTACCCTCAATATGTCAACAAATTTGGAAAGCTCAGCAGTGGCCACAGGACTGAAAAAGGTCAGTTTTCAGTCCAATCCCAAAGAAAGACCATGCCAAAGAGTGTTCAAACTGCCATACAATTACTTATTTCACTTCCTAGCAAGGTAATATTCAAAATCCTTCAAGCTAGGTTTCAGTAGAATGTGAAAAAAGAACTTCCAGACATAGAAAAGGTAGAGGAACCAGAGATGAAATTGCCAGGGTCAGTTGGATCATAGAAAATGCAAGGGAAATTTAAAAGAAAATTTACTTTTGCTTCTTTAATTATGCTAAAGACTTTGAATGAGTGGATCACAAAAAACTGTGAAAAATTATTCAAGAGATAGGAGTATCAGACCACATTACCTGCCCCCTGAGAAACCTGTATGCAGATCAAGAAACAACAGTTAGAACTGGACATGGAAAAACAGACTGGTTTCAAATTGGGAAAGGAGTACGTCAAGGCTGTATATTGTGTCCCTGCTTATTTAACTTATATGCAGAGTACATTATGTAAAATGTCAGGCTGCATGAAGCACAAGCTGGAATTAAGATTTCAGGAAGAAATATCAACAACCTCAGATATATAGATGATACCACTCTAATGGCAGAAAAGCAAAGAAGAACTAAAGAGCCTCTAAATGAAGGTGAAAGAGGAGAGTGAAAAAGCTGACTTAAAATTCATCATTCAAAAAACAAAGATCACGCTATCCAGTCCCATCACTTTATGGCAAATAGATGGAGAAAAAGTGAACACAGTGACAGATTTTATTATCTTGGTCTCTAAAGTCACTGTGGACAGTAACTGCAGTCATAAAATTAAAAGATGCTTGCTACTTGGAAGGAAAGCTATGACAAACCTAGACAGCGTGTTAAAAAACAAAGACATCACTTTGCCGACAAAGGTGTGTCTAGTCAAAGCTATGGTTTGTACAGTAGTCATGTATGGATGCAAGAGTTGGACCATAGAAAAGGCTGAGCACCAAAGAATTGATGCTTTCAAACCATGGTGCTGGAGAAGACTCTTGAGAGTCCCTTGGACTGCAAGAGCAAACCAGTCAATATGAAAGGAAATCATTCCTGGATATTCATTGGAAGGACTGATGCTTAAGCTGAAGTTCCAATATTTGGCCACCTTATGGGAAGGGCTGACTCACTGGAAAAAACCGTGATGCTGGGAAAGATTGAGAGCAAGAGAAGGGGGTAACAGAGGCTGAGATGGTTAAATGGCATCACCAACTTAATGGACATGAGTTTGAGCAAATTCTGGGAGATGGTGAAGATCAGAGAAGCCTGGCATGCTGCAGTCCATGGGGTTGAAAAGAGTTGGACACGACTTAGCAACTGAACAGCAGCAATCGAAATAAAGGTCTAAAAATATAACATACAGTAACAACTATAAAGTTAACTACTGTTAAAAAAAATATATAATGGCTAAAACCACGTATGAGAAAATCATATATCCCAGAAAAGCAGGTGTGGGGGGGAACCTCAGGTTTAAACAATGTTTAAAAGCTAGTAAAACAGAATATGCCATAAAATTATGCCAAATGAAATCAAACATATTTCTATGGCATAAAGTGACATCAAAATTTTAAAAAGGCTTTCACATTGAATCATAAAACAAAATTTAAGAGATGCACCAAAAAGAAAAAGGTTTCCAGAAATGTAGAAAACAAACCAAACACTAATGTTAAGTAAAGGAAATTGGTATGACAGTCTTCGTAAGAAATTGAAGGTAAATAAAATGCTGAATCAGGGTACCTGCCCCAAGGGTAAATTATAGAGAAAAGCAAGGGAATGAAGATCAAAAGTGAGGACAGTAGCTATGTCTGAGCAAAGAGAAGAGGTAAAGGCTGAGACATCTAAAAAAAAATGACTTGTTCTGAATTATAATGTAAAAAGGTGTAATCATTTTGGGAGGAAATTTTTTCTCTATAGAAAACTCTCCTTTCTAAATACACAGTTAGACTATAACATGCTTTAAGAAATATAGTGTTTATCTTAGCAGAATGAGTTTGTGTGTGTGTGTGTGTGTGTAGTGTTGTCATTAAATTATTCCCCACAAAAAAATGAGGTGCACAGACTTAGTAGAGTATAAAAGTCAATATGGAGGAACTTCACATGAACTGCAGCAAATATGGCTTCGAACCCTGATTAGGGGAGTACGTATCTTGCCTATAATGGCAAATATATGAAAATATTATTTTTATAGGCAAACTATGTCCTCCTCTCCTTTCAAATTTAAAAAGATATTTACCATTTTTATTAATAGAAGACAATATTTGCCCCACTAAATAAATGGACACTTAAAAATATCAGTTGGAAGCCTAGACAGAATTTTAGCTTGCCAGGAGTTTTGCCTTACTTCAATAGGCTTTGGAAGGGGGGAAGTTTTTCAGCCTGAAAGAAATTAAAATAACTTCTGCCAGTCATCCTGGGAAGATTGAATTCCTGAGGGGGAGGGGTACCTCTGACAGGATGTATTATTCTAGTGTGAGAGGAAAAACTTCCTCCCCTCTCCTACCGCCCTTCAGTGAGCCCCTTTTTGGGTACAGAGCCAGGTTCCCGGGGAGTGGTAAGCTCGCCTTCCACAGACAGGGAGATGGAAAGGAACTCCAGAAGTACCTCTATGGGGGCTGAGTACTGTGGATTCTAATAGCAACTGAAGCTAACTTCAGTTTTAGGGTCCCTTTCAATTTTTCTCATGCCTTCCGTGGTCTTGTCAATATTATAGCAATACCTTAGTTCTGTTACAGTGAATTCTGGAAGAAACATCTGCCCAAGCTTGGGGAATATGGTCCAGGCAAAAAGAGCAGGGGTGTGAGGGACACTCGGTCTCAAGACAGCAAGATGTTACCTTCCATAGAGGAGCATGAGTCCTTCTTTGTGAGGGGAGTGAAGCTGCCATTTCAACCCAGGCAAAGGACTCCAGAGGCCTTCGCCTTCATTCTCTATGGCTTCTAAAGCTGGCGAGGGCTGGATTCAATATGTTCAATGTGCTCAGCCACTCAGTCGTGTCCGTCTCCTTTGCAGCCCCTTTGTAGCCCTCCAGGCTCCTATGTCCATGGAATTTCCCAGGCGAGAATACTGGAGCAAGGGACTTCCCTGGTGGTCCAGTAGCTAAAAGACTCTGGGTTCCCAATGCACGGGGCCCAGTTTCCATCCCTGGTTAGGGAACTAGATCTCACTTGCTGCAATGAAGATTGAAGATCTCAAGTGCTGCAACCAAGACCCAACACAGCCAAATAATTTCTTTTTTTTTTAAAGAATACTGGGATAGGTTGCCATTTTCTACTGCAGGGGATCTTCCCTACCCAAGGATCAAACCCTCAATTCTTGCATCTCTTGCATTGGCAAGTGCATTCTTTACCACTAGCCCCATGGTTGGATTTCCTACAGTCAAATGGAGTTTGACTAAGGGAATCTGATCAGTCAAGGGAAGCATGGTATTACAGGCATGTGAGAGGGTAAGAGAAGAAAATGTGTCTCAGAGAAATGAAGTAACTGGCCCAAACTTGAGAGAATCTGAGGCTGGCCTGTTGGACTCTGATGGCCATTCTGTTAATGGCTGTGACACATAACACCCTCTCTGCCTCACTTCTAGGCTTGGTGTAAGGATCAGACATGAGCTATTTTTCAAAAGCATTTGAATAACTATAAAATGTGATGTAGATATATAAGTTGTATTACTCAGCTATGGCAGACTTGGTTTCACTGTAGAGAAAGAGAAGCTATCTTAATCAGAGTACGTTTACAAGCCATTCAGAAGGCAATCAATTTTTCCCTCTTCCTGTCTTCTCCAGGACAGAAATAAATGCAGTCCAAAACCATTCCCTGAAAGTCAGTAAATGTATTCAAAGTCGCTGCATTTGCTGGTGTCTGCCTGAACTGATCTAGGCCCCAAGCCTCCTGGCTTCTCAAAACCATACTGACCTTGTGAGACTTATTTCACACATCACCTCTCCTGGGAATCTTCTCAACTAACCCCACCCCTGCCCCCAACCCATACACACACAACAGACTTAATGGCTGTGCTAGCTCTGGAGAAGGAAATGGCAACGTATTTCCGTATTCTGGCCTGGGAAATCCCATGGACAGAGGAGCCTGGTGGGCTGTAGTCCATGAGGTCACAAAAGAGTCGGACATGACTTAGCGAGTAAACAATAACCACTCGACTGTGATCATACTTCTATAGCCTCGTGTAACCTGATGTGCTTTCTGCCTTCCACTGGCCTGTGCGGTCCTTTGTGCACAGTCACAAGTCTTAGTCTCTCCTGAACACCTAGGCATTGTTTAAAACAGTGTTTAAAAACCTACTAGGCATTTAATAATGGTTGAACATCCTTGGTAGGACAATGACTTTGCCTAAATGATTAGAGCTTTTGTTGATGCCTGAAGGTGATTTAGATGGGAGAAAACAGACACCGATGCTCTAAATTTTAAGATATCACAGTATTATACTGAGATTGTGATGGCCACGCAGGTGTTGAGCTTCTATTTCACTCAGGTTTCTAATTTCGTTTTTGTTCTTGGTAACTATTATAGACCGCAGAATGACAGATATTTGCTTTTGTTGGGAGGGAGAGTTGAGCAAAATGTTGACAAATCAGAGGCCAGAATATGAGATAAGAGAAAGCAGGTATTTCAGGCAGGATGTCAGTACTATTAGGTGGAGGAGGCAAAGGTCAGGTAAGTGTGCCGGAAGTAAGTTCCGGAAGTAATGTGCAGTGGTTCATGGCGGAAGGCCTGACTGTGCAGTGATAAAGGCTCTTCTCTCTTGTCTTGCATTCTGCAACCACTGATGGCAACCCACTCCAGTATCCTTGCCAGTAGAATTCCTTGGACAGGGGAGATTGACCAGCTACAGTCCGTGGGGTCACAGAGTCTAGTGAAGCAACTTAGCACGCACCACTGATAAAGAGTAGGCTGATACTAAATACAGATCTAATCCAATCACCACGAAGACAAATTTACCAGAAGAGAGATTAGAATTTACAACATACTTAAGAGATCAGGAATATGATTTCTCAAGAAAAATACCATAAAATAGTTTAAAAGAAAAACTGAATATGCAGAATAATTCCAGGAATCATGGAAGCTGAATAAAAGATGCCAAAAACTGAAATACATCATTTATCAGATTCCGTTCTTTGATCTTTAAAGTCCCAATCCTACATTGACTGAGATGTTCCAAGAATATTTTAACCACAACTTCAAATTATTTTGTCAACATTTTCTCATGTTATTTCCTGAACGACCTTTGCGGGAAAAAGCAAGATTTGTCATCATGACCATTTTACAGTTGTGGAAATACCAACTTCAAAGTCACAGGGAGCTGTTCTGGGTTTCTGAGAGCTACCATTTTGGGTTGTATTTGCTTTAATTATAATTGGCTTCCCTTATGGCTCAGCTGGTAAAGAATCCGCCTGCAATGTGGGAGAACTGGATTCAATCACTGGGTAGGGAAGATCCCCTGGAAGGGGGAAAAGCTACCCACTACAGTATTTGGCCTGGAGAATTCCATGGACTGTATAGTCCATGGAGTCGCAAAGAGTCGGACATGACTGAGTGACTTTCACTTTCACTTACTTTTAATTGTAGCTTACCAGTCTGAGAAGTTTCTGTCAAACAGGTACACTTTCTTACCAGGTAATATGCTGACTTTTCATAGGGTCAGGATGAGGTCTGATGAACATACAGAACTGCAGATAGGTTCTGGAGAATTTGTGATAAAAATGATTCTCTGAACTTTGTGTTGTTATACTTGTAACAGAATAGATAGTGAAGGACAGGGAAGCCTGGTGTGCTGCAGTTTATGGGGTCACAAAGAGTCTGACAGGACTTAGGAACTAAATAACAACAGCAACAACAGAAAAGACAGATGAGAATACAACAACAGAAAATTCTGTCTATTCTCGAAGGCCATGCCACATTCCCTCAATCATGTATGGTCCTTCTTCTTTTTTTCTCCATAGCATTTTGTTATAATGGGTTTATAGTAACTTACTTAAACCTTTACATTTATTTATATTATTCTCATTGTAATTCTTGCCTAAATAGAGTACATGCTTACTGATAAATTTACTTATTACTGTGCATCAGGTGTTGCTTAATAAAAAAATTTTTATATAAAAATTCCAATATGTATTGGAGTTTTAGGTAGAAACTCCAAAATATCAATATATTTTAATTATATTAATATCATGGAATAAGCATTAAAGGATTTGATCCCTCAACCATAAAACAATTCCCAATTATGTTAGTTCATAATAATTATTTCTATAAAGGTTGAAAAGTTCAAATATTTCATAACTAATTCTCTTTATTGGGAAGATCCCCTGGAGAAAGACATGGCAACCCACTCCAGTATTCTTGCCTGGAGAATCCCAGGCAAGGGATCGATAGGCTGTTGACCATAGGGTCGCAAAGAATCAGACACAACTGAAGTGACTTAGCATGGACAATTCTCTTTATTAATTTATTTACTTAATATATTTTGTTAGCCAATTATTAAGTGTCAGCAGTGGAGATACAGTAGAGCACAAAGAGGAAAATGTCCCTGGACTCCTAGCACATAAAGGGAAGGGAAAATAAACAAGTAATAAATAAGATAAACTCATGTGATGAGAGTGCTGCGAAGATAACAATATTACAGNTTATTAATTTATTTACTTAATATATTTTGTTAGCCAATTATTAAGTGTCAGCAGTGGAGATACAGTAGAGCACAAAGAGGAAAATGTCCCTGGACTCCTAGCACATAAAGGGAAGGGAAAATAAACAAGTAATAAATAAGATAAACTCATGTGATGAGAGTGCTGCGAAGATAACAATATTACAGGACATTAGCATCAAAGATAATTAAGCAAATGGATACTTTAAATGAAGTCATGAGAAAAGGCTTCCATAAGGAAGTGACATTCAGGCTGGGATCTGAATGTGAATAGAGTCTTGCAAAAATGGGTGAGAAGAGTGCTGTACGCACAGGGATTAGTAAGTACTAAGGTCCTGAGGCCAAAAGTATATGTATTTAAAGTTGATGATGATTGAGATCACTGTGCTCAGAGAATTGTAGCCTAAAATGATGCTGAAGGCAGAAGTAGATTTGAAATCATGTAAAGCTGAAGCTGCAATATCTTGGCTGCCTGATTCGAAGAGCCAACTCATTGGAAAAGACCCAGATGGTGGGAAAGACTGAGGGCATGAGGAGAAAGAAGTGACAGAGGATGAGATGGTTGGATGGTATCATCAACTCAGTGACATGAGTCTGAGCAAACTCAGGGAAATGGTGAGGGACAGGGAAGCCTGACATGCTACTGTTCATGGGGTTGCAGAGTCAGACATGACTGAGTGAATGAGCAACAAAAATAATTATGGTACAGGCTAAGGGGCTTAATAGAAAGCTCTAGAATAATAGTGGTTTAACAGTTTGAAACAACAGTCCCCAACCTTTTTGGCATCAGGGACTGATTTCATGGAAGACAATTTTTCCAGTCTGGAGGGGAGAGAGAGGGGAGAGGGATGGTTTCAGGATGATCCAAGTATGTTACGTTTAACTGTGCACTTTATTACTACCGCATCAGTTCCACCTCACATTATCAAGCATTAGATTCTGGAGGCTGAGGATCCATGGTCTAGAATTAAGAGCTATTCTAAGGTAGGTCTGTATTTCTGTCATCTTCTAAAAGCCCCCACTTGCAAACCTGAGATTGCATTCTAGTTGCACCATTTTCCAGGCATCCAGAAAGGGAGAAGAGCCCAGAGCAGCACACATCCAGTTATTTTTAATGTAAAACCCATAAAAGATACTCATCCATTCTGTTACAAACAATTGGCCAATACCTAGTCTGACGGCCATTTGTAGCTTCAGGGGAGGCTGGAAATGTTAAATGGACATTCATGTGTCATGAAACTATATTAATTTGGAAGAAGGAGAAAATGGGAATTGAGCAGGGCTAGGGAAGTTACGAGGGCTTCCCAGGAGGCTCAGACAGCAAAGAAAAAAAAAAATCTGCCTGCAATGCAGGAGGCCCAGATTCAAACCCTGGGTCAAGAAGATGCCCTGGAGAAGGAAATGGAAACCCCCTCCAGTATTCTTGCCTGGAGAATTCTATGGCCAGAGGAGCCTGGCAGGCTACAGTATATGGGGTCACAAACACCTGAGATGGAAAAAAATAAAAATAAATTAAAAAAAAAAAAAAAAGAGCTGGACATAACTGAGTGACTAGCATGTTGGGGCTTTCCTGGTGGCTCAGATGGTAAAAAAAAAAAAAAAAATATGCCTGCAATGCTGAAGACCTGGGTTCGATCCCTGGGTTGGGAAGATACCCCAGAAAAGGAAATGGCTTCCCACTCCAGTACTCTGGAGTGGGTACATAAAGTTTTGCCAGTAAAGACTGAAACGTTCTTTGAAACAAGATGTCAGATTATAAAATTGGAACTTATTTCTTTGAACAATGCAAAGCTATGAAGTTATTGTAAATAAGACAACAGGATAATCTGAAATGTGTTTTAGAAGATTACCTGACAGTTGTGTAAGCATTTGCTGCTCCATGGAGCTGAAGTTGAGTGGGGTTCATAGCCCTGCAATAGTCCACATGGGAGGGAATAAGACTTCCTTTGGGAGGAGGAGGGCAGATGTGGGAGAAGCAGATGTAGCCACTCAGTGTATCTGAGGACACAAGGGTGAGGATGGAGTGAATCAGAAGAGCTTGTTTCTATGACCAGGGGTCTGGTGCTGAAATTAACTGGAAGGTGGAAATGCAGAAAGAACATGTGTAGGGAAAATGGTGAGTATTGTGTTGAACTTCCGTTTGAAGTCTCATTCAGGGGGGGAGGGGATGCAGTCACTATGACATGTGACTATTAAAAATGAGCATTTCGTGCTCTGCAACAGCTTGTACTAAGGATATTCTCATATTGTTCCGGGAAACTCTCCCAACTCAACATTTGGCTGCAGTCATTGTAAGCCCTTGAGAGTCGTTCAGGAAATTCCGGGCACTTATGGCTCTGCTTTGACAGTGCACACCCAGGAAAGGACAGGATGGCTTCTGACGCAGTTCGCAGAGCCAGGACTGTGCAGTGCTAACAGTAGTCTGAAGAAACCTGGAGACCTCGAGAGATTTGCTCTGGGAAACCCCATATGTGAAGCTAGATCTCAGGGGCAATACAGATGGAAGGGCTGACTTGAAAACTCTTACCCAGAAGTACAGGATAGAATAACAGGCATCTAAAGAGAGATACGGAGAAGGCAATGGCACCCCACTCCAGTATTCTTGCCTGGAAAATCCCATGGGCAGAGGAGCCTGGTGGGCTGCAGTCCATGGGGTCTAGAAGAGTCGGACACGACTGAGCGACTTCACTTTCACGCTTCACTTTCATGCATTGGAGAAGGAAATGGCAACCCACTCCAGTGTTCTTGCCTGGAGGATCCCAGGGATGGAGGAGCCTGGTGGGCTGCCATCTATGGGGTCGCACAGAGTCGGACACGACTGAAGCGACTTAGCAGCAAAGAGAGATAGGAAGTAAGAGAGAGAGGAAGGAAAGAAGGAAGAGAGGGAGGGAGGAGTGGGCGGAGGGGTGGAAGGAGGGATAAAAGGAGGGAGGAAGGAAAGAGGCCAAACCCAGGAAGAAGAGTCGAGTGAGCCAGCTGAGTCTTGGAAGAGTGGATAGTTCTGTAATAACTGGGCATCAAATGTCATTAAGTCAAAGATTCACAAATCGTCAATAATTCCATCCTGAGCTGCCAGCCATTTGAGACTCAGTCTCTAAGGGCAGGGGGCTTCCCTGGTGGCTCAGTGGTAAAGAATCTGCCTGCCAATGTGTCAGTGCAGGAGACCCAGGAGAAGCAGGATCATTTCCTGGATTGGGAAGATCCCCTGGAGGAGGAAATGGCAACCCACTTCAGTATTCTTGCCTGGAGAAGTCCATGAACAGAGGAGCCTGGCAGGCTACAGTCCATGGGGTCGCAAAGGGTCAGGCATGACTTAATGACTAAACAAGTTGCTAATAAAACATTCATCATATTACAGCAATGACTAGAATAGCAGTTTTCAAAGTTTACCCATGAAACTGTGGGCACAGGGGTGCAGGAGGTAATCTCTCAACAAATTTCAGGGGTTTTGCAGGACCAAAACTATTTTCAGGGGCTTCCCTGGTGGTCCAGTGTTTAAGAATCCACCTTTCAATGCAGGGCATGCAGGTTCGAAGCCATGGCAATGAAAAGCCCATACACCGCAATGAAGAATACCCCCCACCTGAGGCAAAGCTTGCACAAAGCCATGAAGACCCCATGCAAATAAAAATAAACAAATAAGTATATATTTTTAAAAAACCCTATTTTCACAATTGTGCTAAAACTTGGAGACTTCCCTGGTGGTCCAATGACTAAGACTCCACGCTCCCAGTGCAGGGGGCCCAGGTTCCATCCCTGATCAGGCAACTAGATCACACAGGCAGAAAGTAAGAGTTCACCTGGTGCAAGTAAAGATCCCTTTACTCGCAACTAAGACCTGGCACAGCCAAATAAATAGATAAATATTAAAAAATAATAATTACACTAGGACTTTTTTATGTTTTCACTATCCTTCTGTCATTAACATTGAGAAAAGTTTTTCAGGGTCTATGTGCAATGCAGCAGATTGAATGCAGAGAGTTGACTATTAGGGCAATATTAAAGAGGTTTTTAAAAATGCAAAACAATAGCACTCACTACATTTTCTCATTGCAATTTTGCTTTAGAAAACAGGATTATTTTCCTGGAAAAAAACATTATTGATTTGAACACATAATGGATAGATTTATTTTTAATGAATTAATGAAAGGATACTTTAAATTTTTTCTCAGTTTCAATATCTAATGGGTTAGATATTGGTAGATATAACTCCCATAATCAAAAGTGCTTTGGGTTGCTCAGTAATTTTCAAGCATACAGAGGGCCCTTGGGAACAAACAGTTTGAGAACTGCTGACCAAGAGCAGTTAACAGCTCTCAGAATTGTAAGGAAGTGCTCTGCTTTTCTAACGAAGATGAGAGCCAGGAACTTTGGAATAAGAAAGAAAAATACATTCCAGAGAACTGCACATAGCATTGTTGAGCAAGGGAAGCATTATTTTCAAGTAAAGGAAGGAAGAGATTGAAATTATACTTCTTGGAAATCTGGAAGAGCCTCAGGAAGGAGGTGAGTACTAGATTCATTTGACCCTCGGAAAATCAATAAGTGTATTTCAGTTCATATCACTTCCTGGAGAGCAAGAGTGCAATTTAACTTGAGAAGATTCCAAAATATAAAAAATCGGAAACAAATGGGTATTCCTTTAAATTCAGTAGTCAAAGGGACAATAAGATGTTAATGCTGATCTGCCAGGCAAAGCCTCAGGGAGATGCTTTAGATCTGAACAATAACTCTATTGTAATTAACACAATTGCTGCATATATTCTTTTCTCAATTTATAGGCACAGATTCCATGGAGTCAAAGGGACTTCAGTACATGCATCAAGGGCATATCATAGCCTGGAGTGTGAATATGCACTGATCGAAACCTACTTTTTATGAAGGACTCTGTCATTAAAAAAGTGTATCACTTTCCAATTTTATATTTCAAATTAAAAGCTTTATTCTCACCTGTCTATAGTAAGAAGTATAGCAAATCCTTTTGAAGTGAAACTGGTTTGACAGCATTCAGACACATGCTGTATATGTCATCCTTATATTTGTTCCCAGGAAATCAATAAGCAGAAACTGCTCTTCCATGAGACGGACACTCCTTACAAAAGCCAAAATTATTTTAACACCTAAATAATTAAAGTTTATATTAAATGCCATCCTTTCAGTTCAAATAGCACTCTAAGTCCAGAGGAAAACTTGTACATAAATATTTATAGCAGGGATATTTACAATAGCTGAAAACAGGAAATAATCTCAATATCCATCACCAGGTGAATAGGTAAAGTATACAACCACACAAAGGAACACTACTCAGCAATACAAAGAAATGAATTACTGTTACAACAAATGAGTATAATTTGATCATAGCACTATACATGCTGTCAGCTAATTGGACATAAATTATACCTCAATAAAGTTAATTTTTTTAAAGGCACTGCCACAAAAATAACCACATTTGATCATCTCCATAACTTCTCCATAGTAGAGAAGATTGTGATCTTGTGAATCACAAGAGGAGACTGGAGATCAAGAGATGAAATGACTTGTGATGGCTAGTTNATACATGCTGTCAGCTAATTGGACATAAATTATACCTCAATAAAGTTAATTTTTTTAAAGGCACTGCCACAAAAATAACCACATTTGATCATCTCCATAACTTCTCCATAGTAGAGAAGATTGTGATCTTGTGAATCACAAGAGGAGACTGGAGATCAAGAGATGAAATGACTTGTGATGGCTAGTTAAGTCTTGGGGCTTGAGGAAGACAGGTGTATAGAGTAGTAACATTTAAACTTTCCTTGTGAATTTTTTTCTTTTTTAAAAATTTATTAATTTTTTAAATTGAAGGATAATTGCTTTACAGAATTTTGATGGTCTCTGCCAAACGTCAGCATGAATCAGCCATTTCCCAATGACTTTTTGTTACCACTGTGTAAAACAGGAAACTCTGGTATGCTGTGATCAGAGCAGAGATGGAGTGTGTGTCGGCTGGAAAGGGTGGGATGAGGGGTGTAGGGTAGATCCTAGGAGCCTGACAGCTTGAAAACTCTGAAGTGGTGACACAAACATCGATAGTGCATCCAGAATTCTTGCTTCAGAACTCTGCTCTGTCATGTACTAGCTTGAAAGTCTATGTTTGCAAACTTAAGTTGAATATAGTCACAGAAATCAATCACCTAGAATTTTACAGTGCTTATGCCCTTTACTTACTTAATGTTTCCTAATGTTCATTTGTTGTATTTTAGCTTCCTGTTAATTTGGTGATTGTTGTTGTTCCATTGCCAAGTCGTGTCTGACTCTTTGCCACCCCTTGGACTATAGCATACCAGGCTTCCCTGTCCCAAACTATCTCCCCGAGTTTGCTCAAACTCATGTCCATTGAATCAGCGATTCCATCCAATCATCTCATCCTCTGTTGCCTCTTCTCCTCCTGCCTTCAATATGTCTGATATTTTGGATACTCTCAAGAGTGCTGGGGTATAGTAACATTCCACGAAACTACTTACTTAGGAGAATTCATGAACTTTTGGCCAATGGTGTTATATTAATCGGAGAAGGCAATGGCACCCCACTCTACCCTTGCCTGGAAAATCCCACGGACTCAGGAACCTGGTGGGCTGTAGTCCATGGGGTCGCTAAGAGTCGGACATGACTGAACAACTTCACTTTCACTCTTCACTTTCATGCATTGGACAAGGAAATGGCAACCCACTCCAGTGCTCTTGCCTTGAGAATCCCAGGGAGGGGAGAGGCTGATGGGCTTCTGTCTGTGGGGTCACACAGAGTCAGGCAGTAGGGAAACCACCAAGCAGAAACTGAGCCTTATCTTTGACTTTTATCTCTCCCACATCTAATCTATCACCTGCTGATTCTCACTTGAGTAGTTTGACTTATTTCCTTGATCACCATCATTTTTCAGAACAATCAACATCCTTCTCATTTCTGATAGCCAAAGTCCGCATCCAGTGTACTCAACACACAGCAGTCAAAATATTAATTCCAAAATGCAGAAAATTCCTGTGATTTCTCTGTATAAAGTCCTCTTATGGATCCCCACTTCCTTCAGGAAAATGTCTAAATTCCTTCCTAAGGTTTACAGGGTCCTAAAAAACTGGATTCTCCTAAATGCTCAGCAACATTTTTTACAAGATGCAAACTTAGGCTCTACCATTCAGCTGAGTGAAATTCTTTCAGTTTTGCAAACATGTGACTTCTGGGCTCTCAAACATGCTATATTTGCTCTCCCAGAATACTCTTCCTCCTTCCTATTCATCTACCATCCATTCCTGCCTCATCATAGCTCTCACTTCTTTTGGAAGCCTAACTTCATGTCCTCCATCTTGCAGGTGATGAGACCAAGTTCTTGGTCATTTGGGGCCAAGTTCTTTCATTAGGTGGTTTTTTTTTTTTTTTTTTTTTAGCAGTATTACAATAAACTATTTGTGTACATATTACCTCCCTCAGAAGTGTAAACTCCCAGGCACACTTACATCTTGCTCTTCCACCCTTATCTTTCCAGTTTCTAGCATTGTCCCTGGCACAGAGTAAGCCCTCAATAAACATTTCTTGAATGAGTTGACTGAGTAAGCCTTCCTAACAAATGGGGAGAGCAGATGGCTCCAGACTGCTCGATGGCACCAGATTAAGGTAACATATTTGCTGCCTGGCTTTCTTCCAAATGAAGGAAACAGAAAGTAAGTGTGGGTTCATGACTCACCATCTCTTCGGACTGAATAGTACATGGCGTGGCCGAATCCAGATCCAAATTGAAAGTTTTAATCTCCATCAGAAGAATATATCATTTTCTCCAGTATTATTCTTTCCTGGGCAAGAAGAGTTTTCTAAGCATTTTAATCCATAAAGCACTTCCATGATTAAACTTAAGATTTGCTGTGCAATGAGACTAATACACCAAGGTGAAAGAGGAAAAATACTGGTAAGTTTTAAAACATGTTAGGATAATTGGGTTCAACATGCGTAAATTGCTTTCAGATGAAAGACTCTAAGCAATTGTTAAATTATAAACATTGAAAAAAAAAAAAAAGAGTTCTCTGCATCCAATCTGGAGAAGAAAGGGTTTCCATTTGTACAGCAAATTAGAATCAGGTATTTCTGTAGGTCAGCAATTTCTTTTTTTTTTTTTTTTTTAAGCCAGGGAAGTTCTCTTGGCGTTTGCTGTGTGTGATTCAGAGAGGGAAGCGCCTTGGTGACTGTGGAAGCCGTTTTCGCCTCGCACTTGTCCACAGCAATTACATTGGAAGGGGTCCTAGACTTGTGGGGTGTGGGACGTGGGATAAATTTGGAGAAAGACCACAATATGTAAACAAAACCTGCCAGTTTTCCAAAATACCCAACCACAAGACTTCACATCTTGGCAGCTGAGAAAAAGTCAAATGTGCTTTATTCTGACAACAAATTTTATTCTCAGCAGGGAGAATTATGAATCCCCATTAAAGCAAGCAACTACCAATAACCAAAAGTTAACAAAATTTTAAAATAGTCTAGGTAGTGAAGCTTAGCTAGCTCATCTTCTGAGATGGTATTAATCAAGAAACTGAGGGCAGTAATGGAATCTTTGAAGCGTTGTATTTTCAAAATCCTTTAGATTAAGAAATCCTCCAGAAGGTGAGTTATTTCTGAAGATAGATCATTAGCATAAGCTGCTTAGTTTCTGTTGATTAAAAAAAAAAAATCTAACTTGCAGCATCATCAACTGAATGAGAGCATTTGTGTCTCAGACAAGATTTTATGATGATTTTTAAGTTTACAGTGTCCTAAAAGGATTATATTTTTATACCATTGTCACATGGCTTTGACTAACGAGCTCACTCCTTTAAGGTAATCAGGGAGTCAGAAATAGATAATCCATGTCAAAGCATTGCTGTATTTCCCCAGAATTTTAATATTTCTGTTGATTCTGAGCAAGAAACTGGTTTGAATCTCAGATGGTTTTCAACTTAAACCATATTCATTGTCAACTAACATTTAAACAGGGCCAAGGGAGCTGTTCTTCCTCCCAGCCTTCTGGAAGCAAATGGCCTGCTGGCTTTCTCCCTGAGCCAGAAGTCTCCAAAGCTGGGTCTTATCAAGTCTGCAGATCCAAGGAGAGGCAAACAGCTTAGCTGTCTTTAGGAATCCTGATAGCATTGCTTTGATCCGTTGCCAGCCAGGAAACAGGGTAAGCATGGACCAAGAAGTCTACAGTACCTTTGCTAAAGTCTGAGGTTCAGCAGTGAGGATGTGGTGAGCCTGATAAAGCCCCTGAAACAAGCATAAGGTAGGAGAAATTCCAGTTACTGTCTCACAAGGGAGTCAGGAAACATAGATGAGGACCACGCAGTAGGGATTTATTGAAATGCTGGCATTATTAGAAGTAAAATACCTATTTTTTTTAAGTCATATTTATCCATCTGTCCTCCCATTTATCCAAGAAATATCTGCTGAGGATTTACTATCTACTCTTTCCTGAAATGATCGGTGCCTGGCACTGGGAGAAGGGACAGTCAATGAGAACACTTGCTGTTGTTGAGTCACTATGTCGTGTCCGGCTCTTTGTGACTCCATGGACTGCAGCATGCGAGGCTTCCCTGTCCTTCACTATCTCCTGGAATTTATTCAAATTCATGTCTATTGAGTCAATGATGCCATCCAACCATCTCATCCTCTGTCTCCCCCTTCTCCTTTTGCCTTCACTCTTTTCCAGCATCAGAGTCTTTTCCAATGAGGCAGTCCTTCACATCAGGTGGCCAAAGTATTGGAGCTTCAGCATTTTTCCAAATGCTGGAGTGATTAGAAGAAAAATGTTTGTTTTTTAAGGCATATTCATTCATCTGTTCTCCCTTTAATCCAAGAAATATTTCCTGAGGATTTACTACCTATCCTTGTCTGGAGTGAACAGTGCTTGGCACTGGGAGATGAGACAATCAAGGAGATTAAGACACTATCTTCATGAAACTTCCGGTCTGGCAGATGTGTAACGTGTCTATGTATGTGTGTGTGTGTGTGTGTGTCTCTAAATATAGAGATAAGGAGATATACAACAAAAAATTCACCCTTTTGGAGGGCAGGAAAATCTAGAGAGTTGTCAGGGGAAGAGAGGGCCTTGCTTCCCACTTTCCCACTGAAGAAGTTAGTAGGAAACCTATATTCTTTTCTATCACCAGCATCCAGAACCAGACATGCTCTTTTCTAGGAATTTCAACTTTGAGGGCACATGACAATGGCTCAGAAACAAACTGACATTCTTCAGAAGTGTCATGCCAACAGAGTTCTGAGTCCAATAGTGTAGCAGCAGGCTCAGTGATGAAGTTCTAGACAGACAGTCACCCACGTGTGACTTGGCTCATCTTTCAGCTGCCCAGCCTTGGGCTTCCTGCCAATTTCCCTTCCCTAAGCTTTCAGTCATCTTGTCAACCTCTCTCCTGTTTCTTCTTGAGCTCCGGTTGAACAGAGTTAGTGTTTGACGGCTACCAACATGAATAGATACTTGCAAAAGAGGAAGCATTAAATAAAAAGTGCTGGATTTATTCATTCATTGCAAACACAATAAGTGCTATGAAGAAAAGGTGTATTTGTCTTTGGAGGTAGCAAGCAAAGAAGATATTTGGGAAGCCTGAAGGATTTTGCTAGTGATCCCATGGGTAAGCTCCAAGCTCCCAATGCAGGGGGCCCAGGTTCAATCTGATCAGGTAACTAGACCCCATATACTGCCACTAACAAGCCCAACTGACACAAGGAAGATCCTGCAAGCCAAAACTAAGACTCATAGCAGCCAAATAAATAAATACACAAATACATAAATATTTCTTCAAAAAAGGGAAGCCTGGGACCCATACTACACCTAGACTGGAGGAAAAAGTCCTCCAAAGAAACAACAGGATGCTAGAGTTACTGAAGGAGAGCAACTGAATCCCTGGGCCCCAAGCACAGGAAGAAAGGACTACACTATGTTCCAATATGGTCTGTAAAGATGAATGGCAGAAAGATCTCTGTAGGGTTTCAACATTCTGACTAGGGTAACCTTTGCTATTCATTCATAAACAGCAATGCAAGAAGAGTCTCAGGAAAGATTTGTATTCCTGCACTTCATGCAGTCCCTCTATCCAAGTGCTGACAGCTTTATGTCTCCTCCATTCACACCACGAGGGCCCGGTGCAAGGCCCCATCCCATCCCCTCTTGCCTAGAGTCTCAGGTTCTAGTGTTTCACCCTTCAGATCAGATCTCTCCTTTTTTTTTTTTTTTTAATTTAACCATCCAGGTGATCACTCTAAAATACTATGTAATTATGACAATTCTCTTTCTTAAATTCTTTCTGGACCCACTCCATCCCCCAACACCTAAGGGATGAAATGCATGCTCTTTAAAAGCTCTCTCTACTTGGCTGTTTCCCCAGCCTCACTCTTCTCTCTCATCAACTGCAACTCTGACTTTTAGCAACATTGCACTCTGTGTAATTCTCCAGACATACCAGGTGGTTCCATTCCTTTGTGCCTTTGCTGGGGCTGAAATACCCTTTTCCCCATCTCTTACTTCTTTATCTCCCCCCAATTGATTCTAATTCATGCTTAATGAATGAGCTCAGAGGTTATCTTTTTCTTCAGAAACTTTCCTGAAACCCCTGGGTTGGATGAAGAGCTCCTGTAGCCACTTGCCGATATCGCTGTCATAACACATATCTTATTTTATTGACATTATCTTTTTTAAAAAATTAATTTTTTACTTGGCTGTACAGAGTGTCAATTGCAGTATGTGGTATCTCTAGTTGTGGCGTGCAAATTCTTAGTTGCTGCATGTAGGATCTAACACCCTAACCAGAGATTGAACCTAGGCACTCTACATTGGGAACATGGAGTCTTAGCCATTGGACCACCAGGGAAGTCCCTTGACATTATCTTTTTAAGTGTTGGTCTTAGCTTAGGCTACATGGACAAATAGACTGGATAACTTAAGCAACAAAGATTTATTTCGCACAGTGCTGGAAGTTGGGAAGTTCAAACTCAAGATGCCAGCCAGTTAGGTTCCTGATGAAAGCCCTCTTTCTAGTTGGCAGATGGTTGTCTTCTTATATTTTGATCTGGCAGAGGCAGACCATCTCTCTCATGCTTTTCTTATAAGGACACTAATCCCATTCCTGAGGGCTCTACGTCATGACCTAATTACCACCCAAAGACCCCGTCTCCAACATATGAACTTGGGGATGACACACTCAGCCCATACTACCCCAAAGATTTTGTGTCTGATTTATTTTCATATCCCCAATATCTAGAATACTTCCAACCAAAAGGCTCTGAAAATAATATGTGGTACTAATTTATGTATAGCATGTTCTCGGTAACATCAGTTACAAAGTTATAACCTCTGGCTTTATCTAGGACCTTGACTTATTTGATATGAATTTTTAATGTTTCTCCAAGAGCTGTCTCTTCCATCTTTCTCTCTGATAATTTTAAAAATCAGTAGGCTCTTCCTAGAAAAGTTAAAAGACAGGGTTGATGGAGAATATAGGAAGATAAGAAAAAGAAATATGAGGGGGTAGTGTTGCTGCAAAAAGATGAGTCACAGATGGAGACATTTGCAAAATGAAGAAGGAAAGAGTAGGAAATGAGAAGGCTTAATTATGGTGCATGATTCAACCGCAGATGAAGCTGCTGTTCTTACTTCCAGTTTCCTCTACTTCTATTTAAAATGGATAAATCTGACTTCCGAAAGTAATCTATTTCTAGTAACATACATTCGTCCCTAACATGAATAATTCCTGTCATGGGCCACGTCAACCTGAGAAAGGTAAAAACTAGATTCCTGACAACACTTGGCCTGAGAGCCCCTGTCTTAATTCTCTGGGCTGCTCGGGAGACAAGCATGGTCCTCTGTAAGAGGAGCAGGTCCCTGTGGTCCTCTGTTAGAACCTCAAGGTCCCAAGTGCGTCACTCTTTTTCATCTCTGCACAAACTCCACCAACAGGCCTCGATCTTTAACTGAGGATGAAGAAGGGTCAAACTGCCCAAAGCAGAAGCTTCTGGTGATAGATAATTCTGGGTTAACCCTCAAGTCTATCTCTTCTCAGTTCGTATGCCCTTAACTTCCCCAGGCTCTGTTTTCCCATTTCAGAGATGGGGACGTACTGGTTTCCAACTCACAGGATTTTGGTGACAAGTGAATACTAATGTGTATGTGATGCTCTGAGCTCTGTGCCAGGGATGCAGTGAGTGTTTTGAGTAGAAGATACATGTTCCAGTTCCTTCCAGCCACAGGGAATCCATCTAGGCCCATGGTGCCTCATTAGGTCATGTAACATGAAGGCAGATACCAACCCCTTTCTTCTGTGTCACCTTTGCTGTGTCTCCCAGGTAACCAAGTGTGCCTTCATCAATCTTCCTGGGATGCGATGAACCTCACTCCCTGTCTAGCAGCAGCACTGCCTCTCTGGAGCATGGGAAAACCCTTCTCTAAAACATGCTGGATTCATTGTTGCACTTTCCACCTTTCCAAGTTTGGCCACATCTGTGTGCTTCCACATGGCTCAAATGTAGAAGGGTAAGTAAGCCTGACTGATTATTCATCCTCTATATCTTTATCAGTATTCATGGATTCAGGGATTCTAGGACATCTCAAAATGTTTTCTTTACAAATGTCAGTGGTGTACCATATATGTGGATCCCAGGTCTTCAGGAAAAATCTGTGCATCAACTGCTGCTGCTGCTGCTGCTGCTGCTAAGTCGCTTCAGTTGTGTCCGACTCTGTGCAACCCCATAGATGGCAACCGAGCAGGCTCCCCTGTCCCTGGGATTCTCCAGGCAAGAATACTGGAGTAGGTTGCCATTTCCTTCTCCAAGGCATGAAGGTGAAAAGAGAAAGTGAAGTCGCTCAGTTGTGTCTGACACTTAGCGACCCCATGGATTGCAGCCTACCAGGCTCCTCCACCCATGGGATTTTCTAGGCAAGAGTACTGGAGTGGGGTGCCATTGCCTTTCACATATATCTTTTTTTTTAAGTTTTTTTAAAAATATGAACCATTTTTAAAAAGTCTTTATTGAATTTGTTACAATATTACTCTGTCTCATGTTTTGGTTTTTTGACCATGAGGTATGTGGTATCTAGCCCCCGGGATCAAAAGGGTACCCCTCGTGTTGCAATGTGGATTCTTAACCCGGGAACAAACTGGGAAGTCCCAAAACAGATAAATCTTAACTGAAGGCAGCTCATACGGTCCTGTGTGAGATTTCCTCAAACAGGCTATAGACCCTTGCTTTGAGGCACAGCTCCTCTGTGAAGTCCTCCTGACTTTTCTCAAATAGTGGTTGCTGTTTGTTTTCCTGTACCTTCAGAGCATTGTATGTGTAATCATCATTTATCACTTTAGACTTGGTCTCCTTCAGTAGCCACAGTTCCTGGATACAGATTCTCTCTTTATCTTTGTGTCCCTACTACTTACCTGTTACTCTGGTGTGCCGTTACCTCTCAGTCATT
The DNA here is from genome assembly GCA_006410615.1 of Neotragus moschatus. Classification (NCBI taxonomy): domain Eukaryota; kingdom Metazoa; phylum Chordata; class Mammalia; order Artiodactyla; family Bovidae; genus Neotragus; species Neotragus moschatus. Next base: position 39,519 of record SJYA01001705.1, on the reverse strand, counting down.
TTTCCCCGTAAGAATGCACTGGTGAAAGCAGTACCCATTCTGCACTGGCAACTTTCCAAATCATAACTCTATGGGATTGAGTTTTACCTGCGGATTCCACTGTGCTTAATGTGGATAGATGGCTCTGCTCCTGTTTTCCCTGTAGAATGCGTTCCTGGGCTCCTCCACTGCCCTGGAGGAGATTCCTTCTAGACTATTCTAAGGCTCCTTAGATTCACATCTCCCAAGGTCTTGGTTCTTCTGTCAAATCTTGTCCTGAGTTGTGACCTCTCTTTGCCACCCATGTTCAATCTCTGGGTGAGGAAGATCCTATGGAGAAGGAAATGGCAAACCTCTGCAGTATTCTTGCCTGGAGAATTCCNCTAGACTATTCTAAGGCTCCTTAGATTCACATCTCCCAAGGTCTTGGTTCTTCTGTCAAATCTTGTCCTGAGTTGTGACCTCTCTTTGCCACCCATGTTCAATCTCTGGGTGAGGAAGATCCTATGGAGAAGGAAATGGCAAACCTCTGCAGTATTCTTGCCTGGAGAATTCCATGGACAGAGGAGTCTGGTGGCTACAGGCCATAGGGTTGCAAAAGAGTCAGACACGACCGAGCAACTGAGCAATGACAAAACCTCATCTTCACTAGAGCTTGTCTGGTACTTGCTCCGACCTCACCTAGTGAAAGATTTATGCCTCTTACTGTTGGTAGACAATCACAGAAATCTAGCCAACAGCCAAGCAGATCTACCAAGACTACCAGAGCAGTTTATTAAAGAGAAATTCTCAGATATGGGGTCACAGTAAATGTGCCTTGCCCTACTGCCTGTTGCACCCTGGAGCATTAGCCAGGGATTCCAGAGGTATGAGCATCAATCTCCAGAGAGGAACCACAGATCTTTGAACTGAGGGACTGGGAAATCCCTGGCATAGTCAGGGACTGACACATACCAGCAATATGATGGGTGGAACCTCAGCTCTGGCCCTGGCTCATTGGCCGAGCACCTGTGGTCACAGAAACAAATGTTTGGGAATCCAAGCTGTGTGGCTGAACTATGGCTAACTGGTTGGTTGGTTTGTACATCCATAGTCAAAGACCTTGATGCTAGGAAAGGTTGAGGTCAGGAGGAGAAAGGGGCAACAGAGGATGAGATGGTTGGGTGGCATCATTGACTCATTGGTGGCATCCTTTGCTCAAACATGAAAACATGAGTTTGAGCAAACTCTGGGAGATGGTGAAGGACAGGGAAGCCTGGCATGTTGCAGTTGATGGAGTTGCAAAGAGTTGAACATGACTGAGTGCTGGTTCCAAATAGGAAAAGGAGTACGTCAAGGCCGTATATTGTCACCCTGCTTGTTTAACTTATATGCAGAGTACATCATGAGAAACTCCGGGCTGGAAGAAGCACAAGCTGGAATCAAGATTNTAGCTCCCAAAACTCCTGGTAGTGGTGGTGGTGGTGGTGGTTTAGTCACTACGTCGTGTCTGACTCTTGTGACCCCAGACTGCAGTCTACCAGCTTCTCTGTGCACACAATTCTCCAGGCAACAATTCTGGAATAGGTTATGATTCTATCTCTAGGGGATCTTTCCAACCCAGGAATTGAAACTGGGTCTCCTGCATTGCAGGCAGATTCTTTACTAACTGAGCTATAAACTCCTGGAATAGCTTCAAATTCATTGAGACGAATATAGGTGTCTTTTGTTATGTTAATGAGGTGACTTTTGGCCCGCATCAAGAATGGAGGCTGGTTGCTAGTGGAGCCATTAGAGCCTTGGAATTTTCAGTCTTAATCCTTGACTTTGGAGAGGGGAGAGAGAATGGACATTGCGTTATGAAGCATAAGCTGGAATCAAGATTGTGGGAGAAATATCAATCACCTCAGATATGCAGATGACACCACCCTTATGGCAGAACGTGTAGAATAACTAAAGAGCCTCTTGATCAACGTGAAAGAGGAGAGTGGAAAAGTTGGCTTAAAGCTCAACATTCAGAAAACTAAGATCATGGCATCTGGTCCCATCACTTCATGGCAAATAAATGGGGAAACAGTGACAGACTTCATTTTGCAAGGCTCTAAAATCACTGCAGATGGTGACTGCAGCCATGAAATTAAAAGACACTTGCTCCTTGGAAGAAAAGTTATGGCCAACCTAGAGGCTTAATAAAAAGCAGAGACATTACTTTTCCAACAAAGTTTCATCTAGTCAAAGCTACGTTTTTCCAGTAGTCATGTATGGATGTGAGAGTTGGACTATAAAGAAAGCTGAGCGCCCAAGAATTGATGTTTTTGAACTGTGGTATTGGAGAAGACTCTTGAGAGTCCCTTGGACAGCAAGGCGATCCAACCAGTCCATCCTAAAGGAAATCAGTCCTGAATATTCATTGGAAAGACTGATGCTTAAGCGGAAACGCCAGTACTTTAGCCACCTGATGTGAAGAACTGACTCATTGGAAAAGATCCTGATGCTGGGAAAGATTGAAGGCGGGAGGAGAAGGGGATGCCAGAGGATGAGATGGCTGGATGGCATCACCAACTCAATGGACATGAGTTTGATAAATCTGGGAGTTGGTGATGGACAGGGAGGTCTGGCATGTGCAGTCCATGGGGTAGCAAAGAGTCAGACATGACTGAGCGACTGAACTGACTGACCGAATGATATGAACAATGATGTTCTTGTAATGAAGCCTTCCTAAAATCTCAAAGGGACTGGATTCAGAGAGCTTTGGGGTTGATGAACCCATGGAGATCTGGGGAGAGTGGTACCTGGAAAGGGCATGGAAGCTCTGTGCCCCTTCCCACATACCTTGCTCATCTCTTTCAATCTGGCTCTTTCTGAGTCATATCCATTGGTAATAAGCCAGTAATCTAATACATCAAATATTTTCTGAGTCCTGTGAGCCACTCTAGCAAATTAAAGGAGAGATGTTAGGAATTTGGTTGGTAACCAGTTGATCAGAAGTACAAGTAACAGCCTAGACTAGCATCTGAAGCCCAAGGAAAGGATCACTGGGGCCCCCAGTGTAAGGCCAGTGGATCAGAAGCTCAGGTGACAACCTGGAGTTTGACTGGTGTTGGAAATGGGAAGGAGGTGCAGTCTGGTAGAACTGAACTCTTTCCTTGTAGAATCTGACGCCATCTCTAATAGACTGGAAAAGAATTGGCTTGGATTGCAGGACACCCAGCCACTGTCCACAGCATTGTTTCTCAGTGTGCGTGGGGGAACCCATATGTTGAAATTGGTGATCAAAACCCAAAACGGTTCTTGACCTCAACAGTTGACTTAGACAACAAAATTAGAGGAAAGTGTGTAGAACTGGGAACCAAAAGCCTTGAGCTCCAGTCTTGCTTCTGTCATTAATCAGCAGAGTAAAGATGTGGGAAAGCTGCCAAGTCTTGTGAGCTCTAGTTTCTTCATCAAAGAATTAAAGAGTGTGACTTGACTCTAAGTTTCCTGCTACAACTGTACTTTTTACAAAAAAACATTCACTTGCTTATATTTTTTCTTAATTTACTCAACTAATAAAAAGATTAAAATCTAATATTTACCTTTTGCCTTTGGTTATTTAGGATGAGGCAGAGGTGACGGGGATTTGTTGTTGTTTTATTTTGTTTTCTGCATATGACTTTGGCTCTGGGCTCAGAAATATTTGGCCTCTCAAATTCTCCTGCACATATGAGAATATGTGTGTAAAGAAGCTAGGACACTGAAGTCTGCAGTAAGTGAAAGCTGTATTTATTAACTTATTTAATAATTAAAATATTTATTCATCTAAGAAAGCTGAGTTTTTAAAAGGAAACTGCGTATTAGGCAGGCTTTCCAGGTGGCACTAGTGGTAAAGAATCCGTCTGCCAGTGCTGGAGAGGTAAGAGACACAGGTTAGACCCCTGGGTCAGAAAGATCCCCTGGAGAAGGGAGTGGCAACTCACTCCAGTAGTCTTGCCTGGAGAATGCCATGGACAGAGGAGCCTGGCAGGCTATAGTCCGTAGAATCACAAAAGTCAGATACAACTGAAGAAACAGCACTTTGCACGCATGTTAGATGTCTGCTTTCCACATCAACTTTATTCTTTATGCCATTCAGAAACTGAAAGGCTGAATGATGGTTGAGATTGTAGTAATTTGGAAAGTACCTCTGTCGTTAGAGTTTGCAAGAGGTGCAAGAGGTGGAAAAGGATATTTTCACAGTGATTTTCCCATTAACCTTCTTAAATTGTTCAAATAATAAATAATATGTACTGTCTGATCAAGCAGACATTAGTTCTCTGCCCACTGTTCAAAAAAGATACCAGTCCTTTAGCTTTCTCAAGACCACTAAGGAATATAAAAGGACTTCTCTGATGGCTCAGGTGGTCAAGAATCTGCCTGCAATGGAGGGGACCCGAGTTCGATCCCTGCATCAGGAAGATCTCCTGGAAGAGTGCATGGCTACCCACTCCAGTGTTCTTGCCTGGAGACCTCCATGGACAGAGGAGCCTGACGGGCCACAGTCCATGGGGTCACAAAGAGTTGGACTGAGCAACTAATAAATACACACAGCAATAGAGAAAGCTATTCTTTCCTGAGGGGAAAAAAATATCTATTTCTCCCCCCAAAGGCAAAAACAGAATCTTTACAGTGTCATAATGCAGACTATTTCTCTTTTTCTGATTTCTAATACCATCTTCCAATGAAAAAAGATCCAGTGCTCATTGGGAAATTGATTTTAGGGTTGGGATGGGAAATAAGCAAGGTGAATGCAGAGTATCTTGTGGTACCAGGAAGTAAGAAATACTCAAACAAAGAAAGCTAAAGACATATCACAGAACCCAGAAGCCAATTTGGAAGGCCTCCCAGTGGTCAAAACTGTAATGGTGGGAGCAGCAAAACAAAAAAACATAGCACTAGATACCCCAGCCACAGTATATATAGTAAAGAATACATAAGCCATTTACATAAGTAAATGGAGGAGAAAATTGATTTTCTCACAGAGGAATTCCTATATATATATATATATATATATATATATATATATGTATTCTCTCCTCCAGGAGATGGAATTCAGTTGTCTCCCATCCCCACTCCCACCATATCCTTGAGTTGTGACTGGAATTAATGACTTGCTGGGGCTTCACAGGTGACTCAGTGGTAAAGAATCCACCTGTAATGCAGGAGAAGCATGTTTGATCCCTGGGTCAGGAATATCTCCTAGAGAAGGAAATGACAACCTACTCCAGTGTTCTTGCCGGAAAAATCCCACTGACTGGGGAGCCTGGCAGGCTATAGTCCAATAGAACACACATACACACATGCTAAGTTATTTCAGTTGTGTCTGACTCCTTGTGACCCTAGGGACTGTAGTCCACCAGGCTCCTCTGTCCATGGCAATCTCCAGGCAAGAATGCTGGAGTGGGTTGCCATGCCCTCCTCCAGGGGATCTTTCCTGAATAGAATATAGAAAGGGAAAAATAAGAACTTTACAATGGAGAAACCTGGCAAACAGTGCCTTAACCAACTGATCAAGGTTAACATCAGCAGTGATAAAGCACTTTGTTGTCATTTATCCTCTGATAAAACATTATAAGAAGGGTATTTCACTTCCATGATATTCTTCTCAAAATCTGTAACGCCAGTCTTTGTCATAACAAAGCACCAGACAAACCAATCTTGAACATTCTACAAAACACCTGCCCAGTTTTGCTCAAAAATGTCAAAGTCCTTAAAAACAAGGAATCTGAACAACTGTCACAGCCAAGAGAAACCTACGAAGACATGAGGACTAAATGTAACGCATCTGGATGAGATCCTAAAATAGTTGAAAGGACTTTAGAGAAAAACAAGTGAAATCCAAGTGTGGAGTTTAGTTAATAGTAATGTATGAATATTGGGTCCTTAGTTGTGATAAATGTAAAGTAAGATGATAGCAAAGGGGACAACTTACGGAGGGGTGCACAGGCACTGCCTTTATAACCTTTTTTTGTAGATCTAACACTACTGTAAAGCAGACTTTATTTACAAGTTTCTCAGAAAGTAAATATTCCTTGATAGTTTATGTGGAGGTGTTTACAACCACTTGACTGAAAGCAGGCAAGAACCCAGCACCTAAAACAGAATCTGGCATACCACATGCAGTTGACAATCTCTGTTGAATAAATGTAATGGCTGCTAAATATTTATAGATTATATAAGCTATTTATTTGCAATTAAAAAGAATTTTGAAAAATCCTTACATTTTAAAGTTGTGGGAGAAAACAGTATTTTCATCTACTTAACGTTTCCAAAAGACATTCAAATCAGGGATAATTTTTTTAAAGTTACTTATGGCAGAGGCCATCACAATATTGTAAACTATTCTCCAATTATTATAAATAAATGTTTTTTAAAAAGAAAGTGACGGAGGAGGTGGCCCATGTAATCAATCAGTGAGCTTCCAGGCTAAACAGGAGCATTGCCCTGAGAAAAAAGGGGAAGAGCCTGATTAAACATAGGTATGTTTCAGTAAATGCTGGAGAGGGTAGGGGAGAAAAGGGAACCCTCTTGCACTGTTGGTAGGAACGTAAATTGAAACAGCCACTATGGAGAACTGTATGGAGATTTCTTTTAAAACTAGGAATAAAACTACCATATGACCCAGCAATCCCACTGCTGGGCATATACCCTGATGAAACCACAATTAGAAAAGACACATGTACCCCAATATTCATGGAGGCACTATTTACAATAGCTAGGACATGAAATGAACAATATAGATGTTCATTGACAGATGAATGGATAAAGTTATGGTACATATATACACTGGAATATTACTCAGCCATATAAAGGGATGCATTTGAGTCAGTTCTAGTGAGGTGGATGAACACGGAGCCTGTTACACAGAATGAAGTAAGTCAGAAAGAGAAAAACAAATGTCTTATATTATGTGCATATACAGAATCTAGAAAAATGGTACTGATGAACCTATTTGCAGAACAAGAATAGAGACACACACGTAAAGAACAGACTTAAAACACAGCTGAGAAACGAGAAAGTGGGATGAATTGAGAGAGTGGCACTGACATGTATACACTACCGTGTATAAAATAGATGATCAACGGGAAGGACCTGTATAGCACAGGGAGCTCAACCTGGTGCTCTGCGACAACCTAGAGGGGTGGGACGGAGTGGGGGGGTAGGGAGGAGGTTCAAGAGAGAGGGGACATATATGTACTTGTGGCTGATTCACGTTGCTGTATGGTAAAAGCCAACACAATATTGTAAAGCAATTATCCTGCAATTAAAAAACAAACAAACAAAAAAACCAGAACGTCCCAAAATATACAAGGTAGACATATTCAGGTTCATTGCTGTAAAGGAAGTTGATATCTGACTTAATTATTAAAATAACCCGATTTTGGCAGCAAAAAATTAAAAAGTAGGTGTGGCTTCCCTGGTGACTCTGATAGTAAACGAACAATAGATAGTATGAAAGGTATGATAGTAAAGGCATGTGAACTTGAAAAATGGATACTGTTTTCCCTTCTTCCTTCTGTTTGTTGTGCATTTTTCCCCTTTGTGATCTTTCTCATGTTTCATTTTTCTTCTTTCTTACTCCTCTGATTACCTTCTGTCTTTTTGGCCCCTCGCGTAACCTGGCACCCCCAGACTGAAGACTGGTTCACTTCCATGTGAACAGCTCAGCCTCTCTCTTTTGTTCTTGGCATCTGGCTTTGGGCTTTCTCATTGCTTATTAGCATTTTCTCTAGGGACCCTTGTTGTTGCTTAGTCACTAAGTCATGTCTGACTCCTTGCGATCGCATGGACTGTAGCCTGGTGGCTCCTCTGTCCATGGGATTTTCCAAGCAAGAATACTGGAGTGGGTTGCCAATTCCTTTTCCAAGTGATGTTCCCCACCCAGGGATCGAACCTGCATCTCCTGCATTGGCAGGCAGATTCTTTACCACTGAGCCACCGGGGAAGCCCTCAGGTACAGGCACTTAGAGAGTACTCACTCTTCCTTCTATCATGGATATCTGAAAGCAGACACATCTCATCAGGTTTGTTAATTTACAGATCTGGAAAACACTGTTGACTTTGGTGGCAGAACTTATTTTCCCAAGAATAAAATGACATAAAGCCAGTGTTTTCCCCATTTAAATTATATTCAAAGCAGAATTTTGTAGGGAAAAAAAAAAAAAAAACTTGGCCAAACATTTTTATCCTTTGCTTTGAAATATATTTTTTAAACCTTCATCAATTTTGATACCATTTTTATTGCCCAAGGAATCAGAAAGCAGTTTCTGGTCTCCTACCTGAGATAGGAGACTTCAAGTCCTTCAAGACTCCAAGTGTCTAGTTATAATATGGAAATTATCTATAACACTTTGCATAACCAGAGAGACCAGTCATGGGTAGATGGTCCTTCCAGATATAAAATCTGTGATACTAAGTTTGGATCAGTATTTGAGCAACAACTTCTATGCACACTTTACTTTGCAAATCAGTGAAGTTGGAGATGCCACTGAGAGTAGCAGAGTCTGAGAGAAGGATTTAGCAGGTAGGGAGTGGTAGCCAGAAGAGATGAGAGAGATCCCCAAGTTTTCGGTGCTTTTCTCTCTGAGATCAAGCACACCAATAACAGACCAGTTCAAATGGGAATGGGACTCTCCTGCCAGTCCCTCTATGATGTAACTGTCAGCCTCTGAGTTACTAATGAGAATTTCCACTCATACCTCCGTGTTGATTAGTAATTTATATACTTGAGTCGGATTTTTAAAGAAGATCAAAGTGCATATTCAGATGGCAGGTGCAAATTCAGTTTGGGTCATGCAGTTTATATTACTACTAAGATATAAGTCTAAAAAAAAATTAGAGAACCATTTACTGGTACATTGTCATTTGTACCAGTAGTACAATGTAGTGAGATCTCTTTTTTATTCTCACTTCCTCCCTCCTACCCCAAGCAGCTCTTAGCCTACATGGATAGTAGTTAAAATTTTCCTTGAAGGCTCTTTAGTGGTCCATTGGGTAAGACTTCCATTGCAGGGAGCTCAGGTTCAGTTCCTGGTCAGAGAACAAGCCATGAGGTGCAGCCAAAAAATAAAAAAAAAAAAAGATACTTGAAATTTCCCAATCTATGGTTTTCTTTTCCTTCTTCTTCTTCTTCTTCTTCTTTTTTTTTTTTTTTGTAAACTAACTGTATAACCAGACAATGTTTTTGGTGATCTATCTGTCTTATTCTTAAAATTATAATTTCTTACATATCTTTATTTTGTATAGTAAAGCACAGAGCTCAGAGTTGATAAAGTAGAACAGTCGGGAATTTTCACAAAATCATGATTTCATCTGTGTGCACAAAGTGGCCATTTCATTTTCCTACTGCCTACGCATATTTCCTTCCTCAAAGGAGTAATGATAACATATTGCTCTCCCTTATGGGACTTACTCTTTAGTATTATTTGATTCAGTCCTCATATCATTCCCATGATGGATAGAACAGTGCTATTAACATGAGGAAATAAAATAAGAATTTTATATAGACATAAGTGATAGGTGAAAAATTGAAAGCAACATGAATATTTAAACATAAGATAGTCCACAAATCATTACAATCCATTCATTGGCATACTACATAGTCATTATAAAGCATGTCTATAGAAATATACTTGTTACCAATATATAGATATATTTATTGATATAGAAAGTTTCAATCTATTATTATACAAGTATGTGTTCAATGTGTTCTATTTTTAAAATATGCATTTATATGTAGATATTTATACCTAGAAATAAATATTTGGGAAAGTTTATTGAGAGATGAGTTAATACGGCAAACTGATTAAGAGCATGAATCTACGGTGAAGTAAACTGAATTATAATTTCTGAATTTACCACCTAATCATTGACTATATAATTCTGAATCAATTACTTGTTCACTCTAAGCCTATGTCCTATTCTACAAGAAGTCAGATCCTTTCCTGGGTTAACACCATAGAGATCAAGTGAGATGTTTGTGGAATCTTTAGTCTAGTTTTCTGCACATAGAAGTTATTCAATAAACTTTGCAACATTAATGTATATCCCTGGGTCACTGAGTATGGATTATTTTGATTTCATTTTCCTTCTGTGCATCTTTCAATTCCTTAAAATGATTTAAAACCTTTTTATTTTATCTTGTTTTACTCTGAAGAGCCCAACAAGAATGAGAACTCTGTCTCTTGTATCTGAGTATGGTCTTATTTCCATGTTATTCTGTGTCATTCAGCTACAAATGTGACCAGGGATCATCTGGGTGATGATTAAGAACTTGGACTCTGGAGACAGCCTGCCTAGGCTTTAATGATGGCTCCACCATTCTATCCAAGCAACCTTATTTAATCCCTTGAAGCCTCAGTTGGGCTTCCCAGGTGGCTCAGTGGGTAAAGAATATGTCTGCAATGCCGGAGACACACGCAAATGTTCAATCCCCAGATCAGAAAGATCCCCTGACAGACGGCATGGCAACCCACTCCAGTATTCTTGCCTGGAGAATTCCATGGACAGAGGAGCCTGGTGGGCTACAGCCCATAGGGTCACAAAGAGTTGGACACGACTGAAGGGACTTAACACACATGCACACACACGCGCATGCACACACACACACACACACACACACACACACACAAATAGTAACTACATCAGATTATTATTGTGAAGATTGAATGAGATAAAGCATACGAAATTTTCAGCTGGGTGCCTGGCATATAATATGTATTCAGTTAATTTGCTACTATTATTCCATTATTTATCTGGGTCCACGAATGGACTGTGGGAATATGCATATAAAACATATTCAGTTATTGCTACTATTATTACATTATTTGGGATTCCCTGGTAGCTCAGATGGTAAAGAACCCTCCTGCAATGTGGGAGACCTGGGTTCAATCCTTATCTGGGTCCATGGATAGACCCTGGGAATCTGTGAGCTTTCTGAAATTTGAGGTATAATTTTGTGTGTGTGATTACATTTACATATATTATATATTTAGAGGTCAAGGGTCAAAGTTCAATAATTTCTCAGAATGCTCCATGCACTCAAAATAGGCTAGGAACCATTGCTCTAAACACATATCCACAGAGCAATGGGCATAATCCACAGATCAAGTGTCACTGCATTAGAAAGATCTCAAAGAAAATTTCCAGTAGAAATTTAATCAAAGGGAAATAGAAACAACTTCCTAACTCATTACTTAATCTGTCATTGGCTCAGATGATAAAGAATCCGCCTGCAGTGCAGGAGATCCAGGTTTGATCCCTAGGTTGGGAAGATCCCCTGGAGAAAGGAATGGCAACCCACTCCAGTATTCTTGCCTATAGAATCACGTGCACAGAGCAGCTGGTAGGTTACAGTCTATGGGGTCACAGAGAGTCAGACAGAACTGAGCAACCCACACTTTTTCACTTTCATCCAGATATTCATAGGATCTGGGAAGATGTGTCTGTGCAGACTTGCACACCTCCTTCCAGGTCTCCTCACTTCTTGTTCCTCAGGGTCTGCCTCCCTCTATTCAGGGGGTGTTCTTCAGGCAGCAATCTCTGCTGTGTGCACAGAGGCCAGAATCCCTGCCTGGGGAAGATTTATGCAATTTCAAATACTATACTATTCAGGGTTAAAATAGTTTACATGACTATTCCAAACTGTTTTTTCATATCTGTTAAGTCTGCACTTGAGTTTTATAACTTTATTTTAGCCATGGACAGGGAAAAAAACAAATAATAATCTGATATTTGTCAGATAAGGTCTTCATCTGTGAACTGGCTNATTCCATGGACAGAGGAGCCTGGTGGGCTACAGCCCATAGGGTCACAAAGAGTTGGACACGACTGAAGGGACTTAACACACATGCACACACGCGCGCATGCACACACACACACACACACACACACAAATAGTAACTACATCAGATTATTATTGTGAAGATTGAATGAGATAAAGCATACGAAATTTTCAGCTGGGTGCCTGGCATATAATATGTATTCAGTTAATTTGCTACTATTATTCCATTATTTATCTGGGTCCACGAATGGACTGTGGGAATATGCATATAAAACATATTCAGTTATTGCTACTATTATTACATTATTTGGGATTCCCTGGTAGCTCAGATGGTAAAGAACCCTCCTGCAATGTGGGAGACCTGGGTTCAATCCTTATCTGGGTCCATGGATAGACCCTGGGAATCTGTGAGCTTTCTGAAATTTGAGGTATAATTTTGTGTGTGTGATTACATTTACATATATTATATATTTAGAGGTCAAGGGTCAAAGTTCAATAATTTCTCAGAATGCTCCATGCACTCAAAATAGGCTAGGAACCATTGCTCTAAACACATATCCACAGAGCAATGGGCATAATCCACAGATCAAGTGTCACTGCATTAGAAAGATCTCAAAGAAAATTTCCAGTAGAAATTTAATCAAAGGGAAATAGAAACAACCTCCTAACTCATTACTTAATCTGTCATTGGCTCAGATGATAAAGAATCCGCCTGCAGTGCAGGAGATCCAGGTTTGATCCCTAGGTTGGGAAGATCCCCTGGAGAAAGGAATGGCAACCCACTCCAGTATTCTTGCCTATAGAATCACGTGCACAGAGCAGCTGGTAGGTTACAGTCTATGGGGTCACAGAGAGTCAGACAGAACTGAGCAACCCACACTTTTTCACTTTCATCCAGATATTCATAGGATCTGGGAAGATGTGTCTGTGCAGACTTGCACACCTCCTTCCAGGTCTCCTCACTTCTTGTTCCTCAGGGTCTGCCTCCCTCTATTCAGGGGGTGTTCTTCAGGCAGCAATCTCTGCTGTGTGCACAGAGGCCAGAATCCCTGCCTGGGGAAGATTTATGCAATTTCAAATACTATACTATTCAGGGTTAAAATAGTTTACATGACTATTCCAAACTGTTTTTTCATATCTGTTAAGTCTGCACTTGAGTTTTATAACTTTATTTTAGCCATGGACAGGGAAAAAAACAAATAATAATCTGATATTTGTCAGATAAGGTCTTCATCTGTGAACTGGCTGCTTCTATGTCCCTGCTGCTGAGCTAGTCTTGATTTTCATAAGGATGTGCTTAAAAGCAGAGGTTGGGAAGCATTTTAGATATTTAGGTGACCTGGACATGACTGAATATTTGTACTCATGAGCATTTCTGTTTACTTTTCTTAAAGTCCAAACTCCATAGCATTTATTAGGAAACCTCTCCCCATTATCCATCACCCCTGAGCCACATGCCAGCCCCTACAGCCTCCCCTACCTATAAACCTCCAACTCTGCAAGTTTTTCATATTCTTTAGGTTCTTCCTTTTTTCTAAGTTTTTACACATATTTTGTCTGCTTAGAACACTTTTTGTCCTTTTCTCCCTCCCACATTTTACAACGAAGCAGTGACTCCTATTTATTCACAGGTCACTCAGATGTTTCCTCCTCAGAAAGTGTTTGTTACTCCCAAGTATCGAGTCTGTGACTCTCCTGTGTTTTCTGGTAGCACGTAATGTGTCTTGCATTTCCTCATGCTGTATTGAAGTGTCCCCTCTCCTTGTCTGGATCCACACCAGACTATGGACAATGATAGCGGGGTCCCTGTCTAGGCCGTACTTGTGTCTGCACCTAACAGCGCCTTGCTGCATATCAGGCATCCAAGAACTAGTTGTGATTTTTAGCTATTTGTTATTTATTGATTCTATGATGGATAATAATATTTCTCGTGGAGAAAGACAAAAGCAAGAGAGAAAGAGAGTCGAGAAAGGAATGAAGGAAAGAAAGGAAATTTGGTTATCTATGGAATTATTTTGCCAGTAAATTCCTTCCTGAAATATTAGATACTAATTCCATTATACTGCACTGAAATTGCTTCAATGAAAGAATTAAGAACTGTCATTCATCTTTGTTTCTTTTATATAGAAACATATTCCAATAATTAGATATACTGATTATAGTGAATATAATTGACTCTCAAAGTAAATGGACAGATAAATTATGTGGATGAATTATTGTATATATGTATATATACAGATGTCTGACTATTGTATGATGTCTTTGAAGAATAGATCATTATTTCTTCTCCACTGAGAATTCTTTAGAAGAATCTGTACTGTATGTAAATGTGTACATACATACAATTTTTTACAGCTGTTTCATATTTGAAAGTGAAGCTATTTCCTTTCAAAATTAGATATCTCTTCAAGACAGATGACTGTTTTTAATGGTAACAGATTTGGGGGTTATTTTGAAGAACTATTAATGCATTACTGCTGCATGACTTGTGAGAGACTATACAAGATTGTTGAAAACATCAAATATCTACTTCCAAGCATAGGCTTCACAGAAAAGAGCACCACTTTTATTACTATGGCAGTTACATTCATCACTGAGACTTTTAAGGTGTCTTTTGAGAAAATCTATGGGGCTTGGGAGTGTGCTTTTTTATTAGGGGTTTTAAAATGGGGAGTATAATAAGCCAGTCAACAGTTCTAGAACTGGAAACAGGTCTTTGGAAAAATCTTTTCACTCTTGTATTTTCTCTTGGTTTCCACTGTTCCCTTGGGCTTCAGGTGATTTGTCTTCTGTTTCCTGTCTGTCAGCTTTCCTTATCTCTGACCATACTACAGATTTTAATTTGTCTCGTCTTGTCTTTTTGTTCCTGTCCCATGGCCTTCAGCCAACATCTGTACTTGACATCTCAAGCCTGGGGTTCCACCTTGGCTATCAGTAGCCATGTCTTGGGCTTGACAACTTCCATTTCTATTCCATTTTCCCTGTAACTAACATGATTAGGGTTGACTCCGTGTCCCACAGTTTCCATTAGGCCAGCTAAATCAATAATGTGATATTTTTAATATTTTCATATGATAATGCTTCATTGCTGACCTCCAACATAACATCACACTTATTTTCAGGAAATCAACACTGTTTTGTCATAAACAAGTGATAGGCATGAAAAAAAAATTTTTTTTTTCCTTCTACAGTGAATATAGGGACTAAGAGCCATTGCTAGAAAGAAAATTGTTTCCAGTGGATAAAAATGTGAGTCAGAGGCAGAATGAAGACTTGATTCCTGGTTCTTTTGCTTCAGAGCAGGGCTTCAACTTACAGAATGGGGAGCATCATAATTCCATTTCCCCCATATCCTGGGACAGTATTACACATCACTATTTACACACTATTGGTGAAGGTCAGACCTGGGCCACTTTTGCCTTCATCTGTAGCTAGTTTTGTTTTCTATCTACAAAAATGTATAAACTGAATTTTGATAAGTAGAAATATGTCTGCACTGAAACTCTATTTCTTAGCCATGCAAATATTGTTTTAATCATAGTCCTAACAAGTTTGAGTCTTTGAATCTTCATAATGGCTTAGAAGTAATACATAGAAAATGGTAATAGTATAACAAGAAGCATATTGAAATGTGGACGCAGACAGCTGAAACAGCCTGTCTGCATTGAAAAAAAAAATAAATGAATAGAAGTTTGGGGTCATTTTATATAAAGATGAAATAATCCATTATGTTTCTCAAAAGACAATGAAAAATCAAAGCAATGTAGGACAATTCAATAACTGAGATTAAATTAGGTTCATTCTCTCTTTGAAGACATAGATGAGTTTGCAATGTATTTGAGACTGTTTCCAGCCCAAATCCCCCCTCCATCCTGCAACCACAGCCCTATTTCTAAGACAAAAATGTCATCCTGTCATTCCCCCCATTAGCACATTTCAATGCTTCCCTTTGCCTGGAGGCTAATAAACCAAACTTTTTAGACTGGTATACAAAGCTCTTCACAGCCAGACTGTCATTTATATTTCTTAGCTGGGCCTCTACCACTTTTCCACAAGACATAGCTTAGTACGCGCCAGGTTTAAGACCTAGAGATGGCCCTGAAAATAGTAATCCTAGTACTTAATATTTCTTGACTATTTCCAAATATAATTTTAAGAATTTTTGAATATTATCTTACTTATACATATAAAAAAAGAACATTGATTATTTTATACATTAGGAGACTGAAGCTCAAGTAAAGATTAACATTCAAGAGTTTACATGTACTAAGTAGCCAAGGTCAATGTTAACCAAAGAGTCTGATTCCTAGTAGGCAGTGGCCTCAAGTTTTTGCCCGAGACCGCAAGAACACCTGTGGTCATCCTCTTATGAAAGGATGGCTTCCACTTTGCCATCCTTATGAGTCAGGATTTCCTTAAAAAAAAAAAAAATTCAATAGGAGAAATTAAGATTATTTTGGTGTGTTGCTCAGTAAGATTTATAACTCAAAGACACATTGGGTAAATGTGTAACAAAGCATGTTATCTGTGTGATGGGGTAGACAGAAAACAGAGGTCCTGATCCACTTCGAGTAATTAAAGGGTCTGTGACACATCTTGAAAGTGAAGAGTATGAATTCCAGTGCCCTGGCCAGATTCCAAGCCACATAATTATACCCTCCCCTTTCTACCTAAAAATTCTCCTCAGAGTTTCAACTGAAAAATAAATTCTTCACTTCCCATACTAACTGCAGTCATTGCAGCTTGAGACATGATTATGCTTCTTTAAGCAGATGCTTCCTATATTTTACTGAAGAATCAAGTTTCTCTTGCAAGATGGCACAGAATAAAAGATACTGTTTGATATACCTTTCCACACATCTTGGATAAATATGAGATGCATGGCCAACTTAATCCTAGGAAGGAGCTAGCTGGCTAGATTATTGAGTGATAAATAAACAGATATTAAAAACATACTAAAGTCAAGGTAATAGAAAATTAGAATTATGGATATCCCTCCTTACAGGTAGCTTCCACATCTGTGGATTCAACAAATAGATCAAAAATATTTGGGAAAAAATTTTCAGAAAGTTCCCAAAAGCAAAGCTTGAATTTCCTGAATTCTGGTAACTATTAATATAGCATTTACATTATATTTACATAGCATTTAGGTTCTATTGAGTAATATAAGTAACCTAGACATAATTAAATGATTTAAAATATACAGGAAGTTGTGCATAAGTTATATGCAAATATTACCTCAAGTCGTATAAAGGATTTGAGTATAGAGTTTGGCCCTGGAACCAATCCTCCATGGATATAGAGGGATGACTTTATTAGATTTATTTGAATTATTGTATGAATGCTTCATTTAAACTACAGCTTACCTCTTGTATAATTGGTGGCTCTGACCCTTCGGGATGATTGTTAACAAGATGAAATAAAATGAATTATTTTAACTATAACTGATTGAAATTAACATCAAGGGTCACTTGCAAGTTTCTCTAAACTGCATTATGCTTTGGCTTTCAAAGATAATTGAAATTTGTCCCAGAGAATTATACTAGGAGTGTTATAACCAACAGTAATTAAAGTAGATGTCTCTTTATTAAAAGTAATAATATCCTTTTTACTACTCTACAAACTTGAGCAGAAATTCTTGCTAAATATTCGTAAAGTATAGAAACAGGAAAAAAAAAAAAAGCAATCAGTTTTGATTGTACTTTCATTTGGAATGAACCACCAAACAAATTTATTAAGATTACACACTATATTAAATTAGTGAACTGCTGACCTTTCTTGAATAACGCCTCAGCACTCTTCTCTCGAAGAAGAGGACTATGGACTTCCCAGAACTGCCAAAGAAGGAAATGGGACTAAGTCATCCGCCTCATTTTACTCTTGGGAAACAGGAGTCAAGAAATTCCAGCATTGTGTTTTTTTACTAAACTCATTGTATAACGGAATGAATTTAAATTTTAAATTAATTTTTGGATAAAACGACACTTCAAAGGAGTGTTGAACTTGTGATGAGGCTGCATGGTAGATGAAGAAGCAAAACATAATCAGAATAAGCATAAGTGAAATGATTGTTCTGTGAATAATATTTGCTTTAATATGATGAATCCATATCCATTCCAGGTCAAGAAATCTCTAGCCTTTCAGTTTTTTTCATCTAAAACTTTAAAGTGTTTGTTCTAATTCACTTCCCCAGAGTTTATCCTCTCAGCCAAACCAAGATTCCTAGTTGGTAATAATAGCTTAGTCTGTATAAAGCAGAGTAAATGATTATGCCAGGTGTTAAACTCCTACTCTAACCATTATTATGTTTGTGCTTATATAGTAAACTGTGCAAGACAACTTACAGGGGTTTAGGTTTAGAATATATGCTGTGCATATTTTTTTTTCTCTGTATGTATGTCCATATATACAAACACTTCTGTCTTTTCTGAAGAAGCAAAAACAGACACACAAAAACTAATATTAAACAGTTTCCGTTTGTAAGCTGAAATTTTGATTTAAAAAAAAACTTAGGACTTCATCCTTTTGTTTCATTTCTTTCAGTTCACTATTATCTTTACATGAGGCACCTCGTTAATTGTCATTTTCTTCTTAAGGTAAATTACAGCCTTGTGAAATGGTTGATGCTACTCACAAAATGCTGTCAAACTGAATTACAGGAGCCTTTGATGGAGATAATAAAGATCAAATAGCACTGCCTTCCTTTTCCAGATGGCATTTCTTTCCAAGATTTAGTTTCAATCAATACCATTATTGCTACCCATGCATTTTTGTCATTCCAACATCAACAAAAAATTCTTGTCTTTATAACTTGTGAGGTAACTGTTTTAGCCATCAGAATATTTTTTTTAATGTATACTTTTTAGTAGAAAGGTACTAGTTTTGTAAATGCTATGCTTTACCCGACAGAGTCCTTGCTCTTGGGTGTAAGGACGGTGAGTTGTACAAATATTTTGCAGCATCACTGAGCTAGGACTAAAACACTAACACTTTGAGAGAGAATTAGATGTTCCAGTTTTTCAGCATATTCTTCTTTCTATACAGCATCACAGTAGCATGAATTATTTTAGAAAAATAATCCATGATTAACAAAAGCATGTCCAAGGCCAATCCTAGACAATCCAGAGGAGACTTAGAGGCTCAGTTTTTTTTTCAGCAATCTCCCATGATGTCCCACCAGGTTGCCTCACCAAATTCTCAGTCATCAAGCATTTGACATCTCCAGCTTATATTAGCCATGTTGTTTATCATTATTCACATGATGTCCTTCCCTTTAAATTGTAGTCCCCATTAGAGCCAAGACTACAACTTATCCAAGTCGTCTGTCTCCCTAGGATCTAGCAGAGTCCCTGGCATATACTAGTTGTTTAATTAATATATATTGAATGGATACATGATCAAAGACAGGGTTTTCATTTCCAGTTTGAGTCACTACTTTAACTTCTTTGGTTCAGGTCTAGAACAGGCCTACTTGGCAACAAACAGCCCCAAGATAAGGAAAAGAGAGAGATGGAGCAAACTGAAATCTCTATAGGGGTCAGGCAGGGCTGGTCAGAGGGTGCAGGATGAGCCTGAAAAGAGGACAATTCAGATCAGTTCATTGTAGCCATGTGACAAATCCAGATCTGATTTTGTTTTTCCCAAAGAGAAGCTATTTCTTATATTTTCACATGAAGTTACCAGACTGGCAACACTTTCTGACTTTTTAAAAACACGTTTTAGGCCATCGGAATATGCCTGCTGCCTATCTCAGTGCAATCTAGCAAATGTGTGATCTCTGATCTACATCCTCTCTCCTTCTTCAGTGGATGGATTTGTAAAGAAATGTTTCTTGGTAGTTACTGCTTCACTTGCTAAGATATCTAGCTAGGACCCATATCAAAAATCAAGATTAGAACCAAACTTTGTTATGTTCCTTTCTATGCTTTCTGGTTCTTTGGTTCAGTTTTAACTTCTGCCTCTCATCTACCAGGGTTTCTTCTGATGATAAAAATGGGGCTATGCTTCAACCCCTCGATGGCTGTGTCTGTTTTTATGTTCTGGTCCTGAGGAGAAAAATGGCCTCTTACAGTGAGTCATGTCCTCCTACTGACTGCAGTTAAAATAGCTACTGTTAATCTCAGCTTTATTCACCTTTCCCTTCAAACTTGGGCTGAGTTTTATCTCCCTTTCCCCAGCCGTCTTGAAGTGACTGTTTCTTCTCTTCTGAAATAAGTTATGTGCTTCATTTTTTGTCATTTGTATCCCGGACTTCATTCATTTTATTGTAAATCAGTTAGCTTTGGTTTCCATTGCCTGAGAATTATTTGTTTTGATTCTTTGTTCTTTGAGACCCAAAGATATTCATTGTAACAATGTTGACTAAGCACATCCCAATCTACTTGTTTTCCTCTTATGTCTGCTTTGATTTTCCTTACCATCTCTTCTATTCTCCAAATATTTTAATTACAAACTCTGCCCCAACCATTTGTAGATTTAGATACAGGAACATCTGTGCAAAGAAATCTGAAGTTGAACAAAATATTTTACATTTGCTTAGAAGAGCACTGATCTGAAATCAGAAACTCCAGTGCCACCACTTAGAAGTGACTTGGTCTTTGGCAAACTAATCTCCACAGTTTTGTTTCCTTATTGATGACTTGGGTATGTCAGCCTATAATTTTTATGGTGTTGCCATGAAGATTAAGTGATATAATATTTGCAAAAGTACTTTCAGGCTCAAAAGTACTACATGAATATATGATAATATTATTAAATGAAGCAAATTTATATTCTACATTTATTACTGCCTTGAAGGATAAGGTCACATCCTGCTGTGACTGTCTTGATGAACGTGGTACATATTTCAAACAGCCTTTTCCCAGTTAAACCTCATCTCCTCAAGGAAGCAAAGATATATGTTGCTTTTGGCTGTGCTCTGGAACATGGGTGTGGTCTCGAGGGTGGGATGCAAGGGGAATGGAGGAAGCAAGGAGATTAACTTTTCTTGGCTTTTTGTTTTAGATTTACCCTTTTCTAATATTAGCTGGTCATCTGCATTTAATTATTTCCTTTGTTTTACATCAGTGACTCGTTATTTGGTCCCTAAATGATGCCTGGTTTCTGCCCATCAGGCATACTTATTTGCTTGGACTTAGGCTCCAGTCTTGCCTTACTCTGACTGTACCTGTGTCCCAATCAAGGACCCCTAGTCTCATAAGAGGTTGTTACTCTCCCCGTGGTATACAATTCCTGTCTTACGTGCAGTTCACTGACTATCAAGTCTCATCTACACAGTCTGGTATGTGGATGCTCCAAGACACTGGATCTCAGCTCATATTCCTGTCCCCAGGGACTCTGACTCATTCTGCCTATTGGACCTCAGCACCAGGCACTAACTATTTAATTTGATGTCCTGATAAAATTTGATAATTTTTCTGTGATTATTGAAATGACAACAAAAGTTTAGAATATTGCATAAACTTAGTTGATAAAGTGGTGGTGGCTTTCAAGAGGACTGCCTCCAGTTTTGAAAGAACTACTGTGGGCAAAATGCTATCAAATAGCATCACGTGCCATAGAGAAATTGTTCATGAAAGGAAGAGTCAATCCATGCAGCAAACTTCATTGTTGTCTTATGTTAAGAAATTGTCATAGCCACCCCATCCTTCAGCAACCGCCAACCTGATGAGCTGGTATCCAATAACATTGAGACACAGCCCTCCATCAGCAAAAAAAAAATGACTTGATGACTTAAATGATGGCTAGCATTTTTTTAAACAATAAAGTATTTTTAAAATTGAGCTCTGTACTTTTTTTAGACATAATGCTCAGTTCAGTTCAGTTGCTCAGTCGTGTCCGACTTTGCGACCCCATGAATTGCAGCACGCCAGGCCTCCCTGTCCATCACCAACTCCTGGAGTTCACTATGCATACTTAACTGGCATTAAGTATAACTTTTATATGCACTGAGAAACTAAAGAAAATTCATGACTGCTTTATTGTGGTGGTCTGGAAAAACCCCACAGTATCTCCAAGATGTATCTAGGCTTCGATTGTCCTGATTCTCAGGGTTCCAGAATCTTTGGTTTATGTCTGTTCTATATCTAACTGGAGCACTGACTAGCTTGTTCAGCTTCCTTCTTGCTAACTTGCTCCATATTCCAACCCAGTTTCTGACCCAGTTTCTCCACTCTTCAAATTTGGGGGTAGCCTAAATGTGGAGGTTAAACTTAGTGGAAATAAGGATACTTAGAAACCAGGTATGATGTCACAAAAGGCCTCACAGCACAGGCATCTCCTAAGAGCTGAATCAGAATTTTCATAAGATGCCAGATGAAGTTATTCTTATGCCAAATAAAATATCAGAGGCACTTACTTAAAGCACTCACACACATAACATATATAATATAATATATATATAAAATATATAATGAAGTGTATCTATTATAGTTTAAGATACATTATTTATATATAAACTATATAAATAATATGTTTAATAAAATTAAAGTAGAGCTTAAAAATTCTATACTACCAGTTGGTTTATTTAGTTTTCCTTATAAATTACATTAAAATAGGAAAATGTCTGAAAAGTAGCAACAACCAACTTTAAAGGCAGTGTGAAGTAGTAAAATATCTAGGAATTCAGTTTTATAAGACCTGGTTTCTAGTATAACTTTGCTGTAGCTTACATAAACCCTTTTAGGTCTCATTTCTTCATTTCAGTTCAGTTGAATTGCTCAGTCATGTCTGATTCTTTGTGACCCCATGGACTGCAACATGGTAGGTTTCCCTGTCCATCACCAACTCCCAGAGCTTGTTCAAACTCATGTCCATCAAGTCATTTGGAAAACTGTAATTTAAAATTAAGTAAACTGGAAAATGTTGTCTTCGTCTAACTCTTGTGGGTATTTTTTAATTTTTAAAAATTATTTATTTACTTTTTTTTGGCTATCCTGGGTCCTTGTTGCTTCTGGGCGTTTCTATAGTTGTGGCAAGCGGTGCCTACTCTTGAGTTGCAGTATGCAGGCTCCTCATTGCAGTGGCTTCTGTTCTTGAAGAGCACAGCCTCTAGGGTACATGGGCTTCAGTCGTTGCGGCTCCCCAGCTTGGAGCACAGGCCCAATACTTGTGGTGCATGGGCTTAGTTGCTCTGTGGCATGTGGGATCTTTCCAGATCAGGGATCAAATGTGTGTCTCCTGCATTAGCGGACAGATTCTTTACCAGGGAAGCCCTTGTCGATTTTATACCTAACTATTCTCTAACATTTTTTCAATTCATCACTTCATAGCTTTACAATTACTGAGTCTTGTCTTATTGATTTAAATTTTTATCAATTTCTCTATTTATTGCTTTTATCTTTCTTCTATGAGTGGAATTTGTTCTAATCAGGATTGTTTTGGTTGCAAGAAGTAGAGACTCTGACAAGATGACCAAGTTTGCTGGGAATGGAGATGTTTTCTGCTAAGATTAGGAAGGTACCATGAAAATTGGGGTGGTTGGTCACCCAGTTAGGTTGGATCATGCCAGAAAAGGGACTTTATTGAGAGAACACACTAACATTGAATGCAGGGAAAATTTAATAAAGCCTCAGAGGAACTGCCATCAGTCAGGTTTTTGTTTTTGCTTTTGTTTTTTGTTGAAGTATAATTGACACATAGCATTATATATTTAGTTTCAGGTGTGCCGCATAATGAATTGAGATATATATATATATTGCAAAGTGATCATCACAATCATTCTAGTTAACATCCAGCCAGTCACTGAATAATTTCTATGTCTCTTACAGTGTCTTCTTTTTCCTTACATGAACTCCAGTCCTGTCTGTCTAATGATTAGCTGCTTTTCTTATTTGTTTCTATTCCTGTACAATTTCAGTCTATACAAAAATCTAAACTTTGTGATCATATTATATCTTTAGAGCCATGACATAGATTTTAATGCCAGATAAACCATAAACAGGCTAGTCCTAGATCCAAAGTGATTGTGACCAGAGGTGGACAAAGAAGTAAAGGCATGTGTGACCAAATATTGGAATTTTGGAGATCAGAACCACGAGTCTGGACCTATCCCGTAGATGGGAGCATGAATAGAGCAAGCTTTTCAACCTGTATCTAGTATACCACTCTCATTACTATTCATTCTTGGCTTCCTCTGTTCAAGTTTATGCTCAGATGCAAGTTCACACACAAGTGTAAAACACAAGCATAGGACTTCTCATTCTGTAGCCGAATGCCCTTAAATGATCTCAGATTTTTGTAGCACAGGATATTCTTTCAGTTTGAAGCCCAGTTCAAAGCCTTCCTTGAGTCTCCAGCTGTCTGGTTCCAAACCATGATCTGCTCTTAGAGACTTTTCAATTGTCTGTTTAGAAGAAAAGAATGTAATATCACAGGCCATCCAAGGTTTTCGTAATTTACTCACAAGACTTACTCCTTCACTAATAGGGTGATATCATCTGACTTATATGTTTGAACATTCTGATTTTATAAAGTACAAGCACTTTCCCCCCAAATACTTTGAAAAACTGCAACATGGCTTTCAACAGTTAAAACTTCACATTCCTCAAGTTATCTACAATTACTTTGTAAAATATATGATTTATAACATAAATGTCCATTGGATAAGTGTTTTTTTAAGAAATTCACTACAATTGAAACTTCTGATTTGATTTGTATGTGAACAATGCAATGAAACCAGACAACAATGTCTCTTCCTGCAGGTGGACTTGCTCTTTTGCTATCTTTCTTTGCATAATATGATTGCTGATCCATTTCTGCCTCTCATCTCAGAGCTTTAATTTGCTTTGACTATTATTTAGATTAATACAGTGGAATCACATTTTAGGAAATTCTATTTCAACAAAGATTTATTTCTACTATATATAGAAAATCATCCAGAAAAAGAAAAACACTTCTGTAATTGACATATTTTATTCTTTATATAGTATTGACATATTTTATTCTTTATAAAACCAATAACATTTGTCTTCCTGAGAAATCTGCTAGATAAATTTTTAATTTCCATTTATCAAGAATATCTACTTTTATAGAATAAGCTGAGTCCTCATTATTAGATATAAGTGGCACTAAGTGGATTTCTACTTCTACTCTAAAATAACTATCAAAATTTGATTAAAGTTATGACTTACACTCTGGAATCCATTTAGAATTTATTAAGCTAAAAGAGTTGACCTGACTCATTGATTCACGGAAAACGCCCTCTGAAATACTTATTTTATAATCAACTAGGTATATTTGACCTTCAAACATACATGTCATCAGTTACTCAAAAGATATAAATGAATAAGAACTTTTTACTTATTCAGTTAATATAAACATTCACCTGTAAGTTCATGATGCAATTTTATAAGCTCAAGTCCACAGTCCACAAGCAGTTTAGAAATTTTCCTGAGCTGATAAATGAAAATCTCCTACCAGTTATATTTATTTGCTAAATATCTATTTTATTTAGTTAAAAATTGGTTTGTTTTATAATCACTATATACATACATATCTCTCACGTTTTTCTTCTTCATCCTTTCTACAGTTACTCTTATATAGACCTTCATCATTCTCAGCTAGATTATTTTCTATCTAAGTAGTAAAATTCTCTACATCTTTTCCCCTCCATCTTTCATATAGCATATTCCACCAGTATTCTTGCCTGGAGAATCCCATGGACAGAGGAACCTGGTAGGTTCCCAGTCCCTGGGGACTCAAGAGTCAGACCCGACTTAGCAACTAAACCACCACCACCACCATATCAATCTTCTTAAAACTCTGATTTTAAAATGTAACTCCTCTACTAATGGGTTTTAATTTTATGTTAACAGATAATCTTGAAACACTGAAATTATGAAATAATAAACGTGTTGGTCAGAAGGAACATTTGAGCTATCTAGTCCATCCTTCCAAAGTATCTCTAGTATATGCTTTGTGTATCTATTCTGCAAACATTTACTGTATTCTTGGTGGCTCAGCTGGTAAAGAATCCACCTGCAATGTGGAAGACCTGGGGTCAATCCCTGAGTTGGGAAGATCCCCTGGAGAAGGGAACAGCTACTCACTCCAGTATTCTGGCTGGAGAATTCCATGGACTCTATAGTCCATGGGGTTGCAAAGAGTTGGACACAGCTAAGCGACTTCATGACCAAGATAATCACGATGGTGTGATCACTCACCTAGAACCAGACATCCTGGAATGTGAAGTCAAGTGGGCCTTAGAAAGCATCACTATGAACAAAGCTAGTGGAGGTGATGGAATTCCAGTTGAGCTATTTCAAATCCTGAAAGATGATGCTGTGAAAGTGCNACATTATTGCAAGAGTATCAAATGGCTCTTAAGATTTCCTAATTACTAAAAGGCAAGCACATTAACAAGCTTAGGAAAACTCACAGAGCAAACCACGAGTTCCGATACATGGTCAATCAACTGTTACACCTTTTGACTAGCCTAAGGATTCAGAAACCAGTTGAAAGCTCCATTTCAAGCAGCTCAGCTTAGAGCTTACACAGTCAATGTGCCCAGATTTTACTCTCCCAGGTAAAGAGCAGTCAGCCTTAGATCAGTGCCCCATTGACTTAATGCTGGAAAATAAAATTCATTTTAATAATTAAGCAGCCTCAGTTATCTGGGACCCTTCAGTTTTTCTTGTCTCAACAACCACAAGGCAAGATTGTTTCCAGGATGGGCAAACTGACAGCATATAATGCATAAGAAGCTACAAAGTATCAGTGAGGAGAATACTTTGTTATAGAAACAAACAGCTGTCCAGGGTCATCACTGGAGAATGGCAATTGTAGTCTTCAAATCTGCTTCTCTGGGAGAAACTAAAATACCTGGGGTTTTAATTTGGCTGTACTACTTAGTAATGTGTGACTTTATAATATCTGCTTAATTTCCCTGAATCTTAATTTTGTTTTCATTTGTCAAATTTTAGTAACATCACATCTCACAGGGAGATGGCAAAGTGATTTGAAATATGTTGATAAAGGATTCTCTCAATTATCATCAATATAAAAATCCACTTTTGCAGATTGTCAGAGAATTGAGTGCATTGACATCAGTTTTAAGAGACTGGTTAAAAACGAAACCTGTAGGGGATGATCCAGGAAAAGCTATTGCAATACAAAATAATATTATAAACCACCACCACCACCCCATCCCCCGCCGCCCCCCACCCACACACACA
>SJYA01001705.1:0-12467 GCA_006410615.1 Neotragus moschatus | reverse complement strand
CACCCACACACACACCCAGGGAAGAAGAGGTGGAAAATGTACAGAACATTCAAAAGAGGGAAAGAGTGCAGATCTTGAGAGAAGCTAGAAAAAGCCATTTTACTGAGGGTGGCTGGTTTAAAGGGAACTGGGCTACCAAAGAAGCAGTACATTGAGAAGTGATGAAATACAACGGTAGAAGTCTAGGGGAATGTTGTTTGCTTAGGATTCAAAAAATATCTGTCCATAAAACTAATTTAGCCTTAATCTCTGTATGGGAAAAATAAATAAATAAAAGTAGCAACACAACAGCAAAAAAAAAAAAAAACCAGTAATATCAAAGGTCAACTTGAAAAAATGGTAAAATGTGGATTTCTCTAGATTGATTAATATTTCTGGCATCATCAGTCTATTTGAGTAAGTCATGATGCATACTTTTAACTTGCCTCAAGTATATCTGATATGTACCACAACATTTCCTCCACGATAAAATAGGCTAGTTGTGAATTTTTCACTAAGAAATTGTGTAATCTAATAATAAGACAAGAACACCATGGGTCAAAGGTACTTCAGAAAAACTAAACAAGAAAAGGTGCAATTTAAAATGGTTATGGAAGAGACATTGCCCTGATTTTTCATAAGCAATGAATCAACCAAACAGAACCTAACTTGAGAGTCATCTCTTTGGAAGACTATCCAAAGAAGAGTGAGAGAGATACTGATCCACCGAGAGAAAGAGAAAGTGTTTGGAGATGACATCACATATTTTGGCACCCATATCTTTCTTTGGTCTGCTATTCTGTTATCTAGCATCATGCCATTCAGTTCAGTTCAGTTGCTCAGTCGTGTCCGACTCTTTGCGACCTCCTGAATCTCAGCACGCCAGGCCTCCCTGTCCATCACCAACTCTCGGAGTTCACTCAGACTCACATCCATCGAGTCAGTGATGCCATCCAGCCATCTCATCCTCTGTAGTCCCCTTCTCCTCCGGCCCCCGTCTTTTCCAATGAGTCAACCCTTTGCATGAGGTGGCCAAAGTACTGGAGCTTCAGCTTTAGCATCATTCCTTCCAAAGAAATCCCAGGGCCGATCTCCTTCAGAATGGACGGGTTGGATCTCCTTGCAGTCCAAGGGACTCTCAAGAGTCTTCTCCAATACCACAGTTCAAAAGCATCAATTCTTCGGCACTCAGCCTTCTTTACAGTCCAACTCTCACATCCATCTTTCCCATGAATTATCATGTAACTGGCTGGTTCTTTTCCATTAATTATTTAACTTTGATTTTGTGGAAAGAACCTGGCTAGAGAGTAATTTCTAACTGGACTGGACTACAACATCTATCCTTTTCCTGGCTGTGAGGTTTGGGTTAAATCATTTCCCTTTCTCTGATCTAAGTAGACCTTTGCTGTATGCGTGCTCAGTCACATGCAACTCTTTGTGACCCTATGTTCTGACTTCTATGGCCTGTAGTCAAGTTCCATCAAGTTCTTTCCATGGCATCTCCCAGGCAAGAGCTGGAGTGAGATTCCATTTCCTGCCTCAGGAGATCTTCCTGACCCAGGGATTGAACCCGAGTTTCCTGTGTCTCCTGCATTGGCAGACAGATTCTTTACTGCTGAGCCACATGGGAAGCCAGACTTTTGGTAGGTGGAGTCTATTGCTCTTATCCCAAGGGTACTCTGAACCTGCTGTTGCTAAGCCACTTCAGTCCTGTCCAATTCTGTGCAACCCCATAGTCAGCAGCCTACCAGGCTCCCCCATCCCTGGGATTCTCCAGGCGAGGAGACTTATAGCAAGAAATTTAAACTAGAACCTAGAAAAGCATTGTGCCAAGCAGTATTACAAGTAATAAACTGTTTATGTGACATATGGAAGATTCTTCTCCAAAGATGTTGAATGTAGAGGATATGTAGGTCATTGTTACAAAGGAATAATATTAGACATTTTTTGTTTCTTTTCAAAATTAAGGATTGCTTAACTTCTCAGGTTGCTTTCCTTGATTCTCAAGAATCTTTCCTCTCTGGTCTGTGCTTGTGTACCCAGGTGAGTATCTGCTTTGCACTGTAACCCCCAGGAAGGCAGAGTCCGTATCAAACCCTGCATAACCACACCTAGAGAGAGAAAGTAGAGCGCACGAATGGCTTTAAACTTCAGGCCATAGTTGGACTTGAGCTTAAGGAAAGCGGGGAGCCGTGGAAGGTTTTAAAACACTGTGCACAGGAGCAAGTTCAGGTAACAGATATATCCTCTAGGGATAGTTAGCTTTAGATCCACAACTGAGCCTCAGTATAACTGAATAGAATAATGGGTTCACTTGGCTGCCCCATTCACATTTTTTCAAGCCTAAGATGTCCAAACTTGAACTCATTATCTTCTCTCAGAGACAATGTTCATCTTCTTTCCAATTTGTTCCATTGATAACCACACAGGAAATCAGAATCACTAGCAGAGTACCCTTGGGATAAGAGCAATAGACTCCACCTACCAAAAGTCTGGCTTCCAAGGTGGTCCAGTGGTACAGAATCTTTCTGCCAGTGTAGGAGACATAGGAAACTTAGTTTCAATCCCTGGGTGGGGAAGATCCCCTGAGGTAGGAAATGGCATCCACACCAATAAGGTCATAATGGTTATCTTTATTACGTAAAATCAAATTATTTTAAAAGTCCATTCTGTAAACCTTAATTCTAGGCTGGGAGAAGATAAGTAATCTTATCTGAGAAGGATCATTCTGAATTCTGCTGCTACTTATAGAAATCTTAATGATTTGTCCACGTTGCTTAGGGAGGTGTGTGTGTGTGTGTGTGTTTCATAATTCTACTTGACATTACAGGAGTCCTCATTTGCTCTTTCAAAATATTGATCCTGAGTTTATTTTGAACTGACTTGAGTTCACAACGCATCCATCAATATTTTTGACCTACCCTAGTGCTTCGGATGAATTCTTTACCCTGACACAAATCAATAAAGAGACACAGTTTGGTTAAGGCTTCCATTAGGCCTGATTTTTTCAGAGATAATATGTGACAGAGTAGTCAGCATCCTGCTTTTGCTTATGTGGTACTTCTGAGAACTGAACAGTCTGCCCTCAGGCAATTGCATCCCCAAGCCAAGGAGGGATGCACCCTCATATTGTGTTAATTGATTGAAAGGGCAAATGATCTATAGGAAAAGTTGCATCATTAAGTTAATTGAGGGCAAAGCCTAATTAGAGGGGAAATGGAGTAGACAGAGCCAGAGACACAGCAGGCCTTCGTCTGTGATGTCAACAAACAGAGCTGGTAACTAGAACCAGAGAGACTGCAAGCCTTCATTTACATCTTCAGTTTCAATGTGAAAAACATCCACTCTGTGTGTGCACGTGTGTGTGTGTGTGTGTGTGTGTGTGTGTGTGCGTGCACGCATACGTGTTTGGCCAGGGGAAAAGCAAAAGTTTACATACTTGGATGGAAATCAGTTCCTCCCAGGTGGAGCTGCCTGCAGAGAATCAGTATGTTTTAAACAAGTTAACTGAATTGTATATGTTTGAGAGGGTAATCTGAAACACATTTGAATTTTAAATCTGGAGGAGGGATTGATCTTATTCCCATTTGTAGAGTGGCCCTACAAATCAACCAAAAACAAAGATCATTTTTTCCAACTTGCATGTGGGCAGGTTACAACGGGGACTTATTTTGGACCTGATCATACTACCATCAGAACAGATGTGAAGTATTTGAACATATTTTGATTAATACCAATTTATCCTATAATAAGCAGTCTTCCTGAAATTGGTTCCAAATTATATTATGTTACAAAAGATAAGAAATATTCATTCCATTGCAATGCAAGTTGAAAGTAAAGATATCCAGCTACTTCTACATTCTGTAACTGAACTGCTTCTTAGCCACCCCTGGTTCTTCAGGGATCTTAGATTCAGAAGCCACAGTAGCATAAGTGGGAGTATTAAATTTTAGATGCTTTTAGACTGTTTCAAATTTGGGGTTCAGATTTGAGCTGAGACAGGTGGTGATGGTCAGAACATGTGTTTTTTATCCTTTCAGAAAACTTTCCATGTCCAACTTGCCAAACAGTGTACTTTTCTCTGACTGTAGCAATACAAACAAAATCTTTCACAAGAAAGACCACTCAAGAGAAATAAAGAATGCACGCAGACATGTTTAGGCTATAGTACTAAGTTGTTAAAAATACATGAATATTATTATTTCTCAATTCAACTGTAGTCCTTGACTTTGTAAAAAACTGGGCCCCATTTCTTATTTCTCATGGTTTTATACAGATAAATATATATTATTATAAATATATAAATACACAGATAAATAGATACACAGATTTCTATATTTAATTAAAATCATAGCAATATTAAAAAATAGAAAGAATGGCCAATAAAATATTTTAGCTAGGAAAGAGAAAAAGTACACAGTAATATTTCACTGAGCATACCAATTAGGGGCAACATTTGAGCAACAAATTCAAAATTATTTCAACAATAAAATCATACCTTTTGTGTATAAGGGCTTCTCTTGTTGTTCAGACAGTAAAGAATCCTCTTGCAGTGCAGGAGACCGTGGTTCAATCCCTAAGCAAGGGAGATACCCTGGACAAGGAAATGGCAACCTACTCCAGGAGGTTGTCTTGGAGTCTCCAATCTCCAGGCTGGAGAATTCCATGGACAGAGGAGTCTGGTGGGCTATAGTCCATGGGGTCATAGTCAGACATGATGGAGTGACTAACACTTTTGTATATAAAGAAGAATCCTAATGACTTGGCCAGGAAACATAACAATTTCCACTAGTAGAGACTATATATTGATAGATTGTGTTATTAGAAATTTGAATCAATTGATGTTTTCAGACTTGGTTAGGAAAATTCTTTCTTTTCTTCCCTTATTTATTGCTCTGAATATTTAATACTTTTCTGAATATATNGGATTCTCTCAATTATCATCAATATAAAAATCCACTTTTGCAGATTGTCAGAGAATTGAGTGCATTGACATCAGTTTTAAGAGACTGGTTAAAAACGAAACCTGTAGGGGATGATCCAGGAAAAGCTATTGCAATACAAAATAATATTATAAACCACCACCACCACCCCATCCCCCGCCGCCCCCCCCCACATACATACCCAGGGAAGAAGAGGTGGAAAATGTACAGAACATTCAAAAGAGGGAAAGAGTGCAGATCTTGAGAGAAGCTAGAAAAAGCCATTTTACTGAGGGTGGCTGGTTTAAAGGGAACTGGGCTACCAAAGAAGCAGTACATTGAGAAGTGATGAAA
This sequence comes from Neotragus moschatus, assembly GCA_006410615.1. Taxonomy (NCBI): domain Eukaryota; kingdom Metazoa; phylum Chordata; class Mammalia; order Artiodactyla; family Bovidae; genus Neotragus; species Neotragus moschatus. The sequence continues at coordinate 7,212 of SJYA01001705.1, read as the reverse complement.
TACAACGGTAGAAGTCTAGGGGAATGTTGTTTGCTTAGGATTCAAAAAATATCTGTCCATAAAACTAATTTAGCCTTAATCTCTGTATGGGAAAAATAAATAAATAAAAGTAGCAACACAACAGCAAAAAAAAAAAAAAACCAGTAATATCAAAGGTCAACTTGAAAAAATGGTAAAATGTGGATTTCTCTAGATTGATTAATATTTCTGGCATCATCAGTCTATTTGAGTAAGTCATGATGCATACTTTTAACTTGCCTCAAGTATATCTGATATGTACCACAACATTTCCTCCACGATAAAATAGGCTAGTTGTGAATTTTTCACTAAGAAATTGTGTAATCTAATAATAAGACAAGAACACCATGGGTCAAAGGTACTTCAGAAAAACTAAACAAGAAAAGGTGCAATTTAAAATGGTTATGGAGGAGACATTGCCCTGATTTTTCATAAGCAATGAATCAACCAAACAGAACCTAACTTGAGAGTCATCTCTTTGGAAGACTATCCAAAGAAGAGTGAGAGAGATACTGATCCACCGAAAGAAAGAGAAAGTGTTTGGAGATGACATCACATATTTTGGCACCCATATCTTTCTTTGGTCTGCTATTCTGTTATCTAGCATCATGCCATTCAGTTCAGTTCAGTTGCTCAGTCGTGTCCGACTCTTTGCGACCCCATGAATCGCAGCTCGGCAGGCCTCCCTGTCCAACACCAACTCCCGGAGTTCACTCAGACTCACATCCATCGAGTCAGTGATGCCATCCAGCCATCTCATCCTCTGTCGTCCCCTTCTCCTCCAGCCCCCGTCTTTTCCAATGAGTCAACCCTTTGCATGAGGTGGCCAAAGTACTGGAGCTTCAGCTTTAGCATCATTCCTTCCAAAGAAATCCCAGGGCCGATCTCCTTCAGAATGGACGGGTTGGATCTCCTTGCAGTCCAAGGGACTCTCAAGAGTCTTCTCCAATACCACAGTTCAAAAGCATCAATTCTTCGGCACTCAGCCTTCTTTACAGTCCAACTCTCACATCCATCTTTCCCATGAATTATCATGTAACTGGCTGGTTCTTTTCCATTAATTATTTAACTTTGATTTTGTGGAAAGAACCTGGCTAGAGAGTAATTTCTAACTGGACTGGACTACGACATCTATCCTTTTCCTGGCTGTGAGGTTTGGGTTAAATCATTTCCCTTTCTCTGATCTAAGTAGACCTTTGCTGTATGCGTGCTCAGTCACATGCAACTCTTTGTGACCCTGTGTTCTGACTCTATAGCCTGTAGTCAAGTTCCATCAAGTTCTTTCCATGGGATCTCCCAGGCAAGAGCTGGAGTGAGATTCCATTTCCTGCCTCAGGAGATCTTCCTGACCCAGGGATTGAACCCGAGTTTCCTGTGTCTCCTGCATTGGCAGACAGATTCTTTACTGCTGAGCCACATGGGAAGCCAGACTTTTGGTAGGTGGAGTCTATTGCTCTTATCCCAAGGGTACTCTGAACCTGCTGTTGCTAAGCCACTTCAGTCCTGTCCAATTCTGTGCAACCCCATAGTCAGCAGCCCACCAGGCTCCCCCATCCCTGGGATTCTCCAGGCGAGGAGACTTATAGCAAGAAATTTAAACTAGAACCTAGAAAAGCATTGTGCCAAGCAGTATTATAAGTAATAAACTGTTTATGTGACATATGGAAGATTCTTCTCCAAAGATGTTGAATGTAGAGGATATGTAGGTCATTGTTACAAAGGAATAATATTAGACATTTTTTGTTTCTTTTCAAAATTAAGGATTGCTTAACTTCTCAGGTTGCTTTCCTTGATTCTCAAGAATCTTTCCTCTCTGGTCTGTGCTTGTGTACCCAGGTGAGTATCTGCTTTGCACTGTAACCCCCAGGAAGGCAGAGTCCGTATCAAACCCTGCATAACCACACCTAGAGAGAGAAAGTAGAGCGCACGAATGGCTTTAAATTTCAGGCCATAGTTGGACTTGAGCTTAAGGAAAGCGGGGAGCCGTGGAAGGTTTTAAAACACTGTGCACAGGAGCAAGTTCAGGTAACAGATATATCCTCTAGGGATAGTTAGCTTTAGATCCACAACTGAGCCTCAGTATAACTGAATAGAATAATGGGTTCACTTGGCTGCCCCATTCACATTTTTTCAAGCCTAAGATGTCCAAACTTGAACTCATTATCTTCTCTCAGAGACAATGTTCATCTTCTTTCCAATTTGTTCCATTGATAACCACACAGGAAATCAGAATCACTAGCAGAGTACCCTTGGGATAAGAGCAATAGACTCCACCTACCAAAAGTCTGGCTTCCAAGGTGGTCCAGTGGTACAGAATCTTTCTGCCAGTGTAGGAGACATAGGAAACTTAGTTTCAATCCCTGGGTGGGGAAGATCCCCTGAGGTAGGAAATGGCATCCACACCAATAAGGTCATAATGGTTATCTTTATTACGTAAAATCAAATTATTTTAAAAGTCCATTCTGTAAACCTTAATTCTAGGCTGGGAGAAGATAAGTAATCTTATCTGAGAAGGATCATTCTGAATTCTGCTGCTATTTATAGAAATCTTAATGATTTGTCCACGTTGCTTAGGGAGGTGTGTGTGTGTGTGTGTGTGTTTCATAATTCTACTTGACATTACAGGAGTCCTCATTTGCTCTTTCAAAATATTGATCCTGAATTTATTTTGAACTGACTTGAGTTCACAACGCATCCATCAATATTTTTGACCTACCCTAGTGCTTCGGATGAATTCTTTACCCTGACACAAATCAATAAAGAGACACAGTTTGGTTAAGGCTTCCATTAGGCCTGATTTTTTCAGAGATAATATGTGACAGAGTAGTCAGCATCCTGCTTTTGCTTATGTGGTACTTCTGAGAACTGAACAGTCTGCCCTCAGGCAATTGCATCCCCAAGCCAAGGAGGGATGCACCCTCATATTGTGTTAATTGATTGAAAGGGCAAATGATCTATAGGAAAAGTTGCATCATTAAGTTAATTGAGGGCAAAGCCTAATTAGAGGGGAAATGGAGTAGACAGAGCCAGAGACACAGCAGGCCTTCGTCTGTGATGTCAACAAACAGAGCTGGTAACTAGAACCAGAGAGACTGCAAGCCTTCATTTACATCTTCAGTTTCAATGTGAAAAACATCCACTCTGTGTGTGCACGTGTGTGTGTGTGTGTGTGTGTGTGTGTGTGTGCGTGCACGCATACGTGTTTGGCCAGGGGAAAAGCAAAAGTTTACATACTTGGATGGAAATCAGTTCCTCCCAGGTGGAGCTGCCTGCAGAGAATCAGTATGTTTTAAACAAGTTAACTGAATTGTATATGTTTGAGAGGGTAATCTGAAACACATTTGAATTTTAAATCTGGAGGAGGGATTGATCTTATTCCCATTTGTAGAGTGGCCCTACAAATCAACCAAAAACAAAGATCATTTTTTCCAACTTGCATGTGGGCAGGTTACAACGGGGACTTATTTTGGACCTGATCATACTACCATCAGAACAGATGTGAAGTATTTGAACATATTTTGATTAATACCAATTTATCCTATAATAAGCAGTCTTCCTGAAATTGGTTCCAAATTATATTATGTTACAAAAGATAAGAAATATTCATTCCATTGCAATGCAAGTTGAAAGTAAAGATATCCAGCTTCTTCTACATTCTGTAACTGAACTGCTTCTTAGCCACCCCTGGTTCTTCAGGGATCTTAGATTCAGAAGCCACAGTAGCATAAGTGGGAGTATTAAATTTTAGATGCTTTTAGACTGTTTCAAATTTGGGGTTCAGATTTGAGCTGAGACAGGTGGTGATGGTCAGAACATGTGTTTTTTATCCTTTCAGAAAACTTTCCATGTCCAACTTGCCAAACAGTGTACTTTTCTCTGACTGTAGCAATACAAACAAAATCTTTCACAAGAAAGACCACTCAAGAGAAATAAAGAATGCACGCAGACATGTTTAGGCTATAGTACTAAGTTGTTAAAAATACATGAATATTATTATTTCTCAATTCAACTGTAGTCCTTGACTTTGTAAAAAACTGGGCCCCATTTCTTATTTCTCATGGTTTTATACAGATAAATATATATTATTATAAATATATAAATACACAGATAAATAGATACACAGATTTCTATATTTAATTAAAATCATAGCAATATTAAAAAATAGAAAGAATGGCCAATAAAATATTTTAGCTAGGAAAGAGAAAAAGTACACAGTAATATTTCACTGAGCATACCAATTAGGGGCAACATTTGAGCAACAAATTCAAAATTATTTCAACAATAAAATCATACCTTTTGTGTATAAGGGCTTCTCTTGTTGTTCAGACAGTAAAGAATCCTCTTGCAGTGCAGGAGACCGTGGTTCAATCCCTAAGCAAGGGAGATACCCTGGACAAGGAAATGGCAACCTACTCCAGGAGGTTGTCTTGGAGTCTCCAATCTCCAGGCTGGAGAATTCCATGGACAGAGGAGTCTGGTGGGCTATAGTCCATGGGGTCATAGTCAGACATGATGGAGTGACTAACACTTTTGTATATAAAGAAGAATCCTAATGACTTGGCCAGGAAACATAACAATTTCCACTAGTAGAGACTATATATTGATAGATTGTGTTATTAGAAATTTGAATCAATTGATGTTTTCAGACTTGGTTAGGAAAATTCTTTCTTTTCTTCCCTTATTTATTGCTCTGAATATTTAATACTTTTCTGAATATATTGCTTTTCAAGTTGGACTCATGTGCAAACCACTGAAGATTTTCAAATTGTCAAAACCAGATCAAGAGAAAGAACTAATCACAAAGTTTCTTCTTAGAGGTCATGTGGTCATGACTAACAAATCTAGTCAGCCACAGATCATCAGAAGAACCATGCTGGCTTTTCTTTCAGTCGTTTCTTTGCAAACAGCTAAGACCAAAAATATCATTCAAAAAGTAACAAAGGATAAGGGACTTCCCTGGTGGTTCAATGGCTAAGACTCTGCACACCCAGTGCAGAGTTGGGGAACCTGGGTTCAATTCCTGATCAAGGAAGTAGATCCCACACATCGCAACCAAGAGTTCACAAGATGCAATTAAAGATAGCTCATGCCACAACTAGAAGGTTCCACACGCCACCACTAAGACCTGACACAGCCAAATAAATACATAAAAATATTAAAACAAACCCAAAAGAACCAAAGGAATCTATGGCTTATTTTCTGATAGTTTCCCTCAAGCATAGGCCTGAGGGCAACTGGACTCAGCAAGTAATGGTGGCACTTTTGTTTAAATACAGTGGTTGTTTCCTTTTCCTCTCAGACTGCATTTACTGAGAGATTGTTGGGAGGCAATACACAAATAATTTCTGGAATAATAATAACTGCATTTTCTCAAACTTAATCCAAGGAGTACTGTCTTGGTATGGTTAGTAGTAGTAACTTCTGCACTACAAATCCATAAAAATCTTATCAGGCTTTTAAGATGTTTCTCATCACGCCATCAAAAGTGAAAATGTAGATCTAAGGTTATATTTCAGCCCTCTGCTAGAGTGCTGATTTGCTTTGGTTCTATGCAAGCTCAGTCATTTCAGTCATGTCTGACTTTTTGTGACCCTCTGGACTGCAGCCAGCCAGGCTCTTCTGTCCATGGGATTCTCCAAGGAGGAATACTGGAGTGGGTTGCTGTGCCCTCCTCCAGGGGATCTTCCCAACCCAAGGACTGAAAGCCCATCTCCTGCATTGCTGGTGGATTTTTTACTGCTGAGCCACCTTTGCTTCTATATCACGCTGTTTGTGCTTCTGGAGAAATATAACTGTGGGCTCTTGCCACCTGAAGGGGTTGGAAAGACATGGAAAGTCTAGATCTCCTTGTGATTTTGCTTCTACTGACTGAGCTGTGATAAACTCCAGATGAAATTGGGCAATGAAGACCATGTGACACAGGCCTTCCAAATCACAGAACTCCGAGTCTAGGGTTCCAAAATAAAAGAATTCAAACACTGTCACCAGCACTATGTTAAAAAAAAGAAAATCCATAACCTATTATATAGCACAGGGAACTGCACCAGATGCTCTAACTGACAAGTGCTCAGTCTTGTTGGACTGCAGCCCCATGGACTATATATAGCCTGCCAGGCTCTTTCGTCCATAAGATTTTCTAGGCAAGAGTACTAGAGTGGGTTGCCATTTCTTCCTCCAGGAATCTTTCCAACCCAGGGATCGAAACCATGTCTCTTGTATCTCCTGCCTTGGCAGGCAGATTCTGATACCAGTGACCTATAAAGGAAGGAAATCCAAAAAATAGGGAATACATGTATCAGTTCAGTTCAGTCGCTCAGTCATGTCTGACTCTTTGCGACCCTATGAATCACAGCACGCCAGGCCTCCCTGTCCATCACCAAGTCCCGGAGTTCACTCAAACTCACGTCAATTGAGTCAGTGATGCCATCCAGCCATCTCATCCTCTGTCATCCCCTTCTCCTCCTGCCCCCAATCCCTTCCAGCATCAGGGTCTTTTCCAATGAGTCAGCTCTTCGCATGAGGTGGCCAAAGTACTGGAGTTTCAGCTTTAGGATCAGTCCTTCCAATGAACACCCAGGACTCATCTCCTTTAGGATGGACTGGTTGGATCTCTTTGCAGTCCCAGGGACTCTGAAGAGTCTTCTCCAACACCACAGTTCAAAAGCATCGATTCTTCAGTGCTCAGCTTTCTTCACAGTCCAACTCTCACATCCATACATGACCACTGGAAAAACCATAGCCTTGAATAGATGGACCTTTGTTGGCAAAGTAATATCTCTGCTTTGAATATGCTATCTAAGTTGGTCATAACTTTTCTTCCAAGGAGTAAGCATCTTTTAATTTCATGGCTGCAATCACCATCTGCAGTGATTTTGGAGCCCAGAAAAATAAAGCCTGACACTGTTTTCCCATCTATTTCCCATGAAGTGATAAAACTAAGCCATGCCGTGTGGGGCCACCGAGGATGGATGGGTCATGGTGGAGAGGTCTGACAGAATGTGGTCCACTAGAGAAGGGAATGGCAACAAAATTCAGTATTCTTGCCTTGAGTACCCCATGAACAGTATGAGAAGGCAAAATGATAGGATACTGAAAGAGGAACTCCCTGGGTCAGTAGGTACCCAATATGCTATTGGAAATCAGTGGAGAAATAACTCCAGAAAGAATGAAGGGATGGAGCCAAAGCAAAAACAA
>SJYA01001704.1:1585894-1598694 GCA_006410615.1 Neotragus moschatus | reverse complement strand
GTCCTGGCAGAGGTGATTTGCCCATGAAACAGGTAGAGCAGGGGAGTCCTTACGTTAGCTGCTGTGTGGTCTAGAGTAATCAAAAAATGTTTCCCCAAAGAAGGAAGAAGCAAAAATGGTGAAAGATGAGAAGATTTTGCAGAGCTAATGATGAGGATGGAGAATAGTTCAGGCGTGAGGACCACTTGAATAAAAAAAAGCACAGATGCAGAAACAGAGTGGCAGATTCAGCTCTGTTTAGAGTAATGGGTCATCGGGACCAGGGGAAAATCGACTGCTGAAGATTAAGACGTGTACTCTACCCCTAGCTTGGGTGTTAAATCATGAACTCCTCTCCCTCTCTCCCTCCCCTCCCCACTCCACCCTCTCTCCCTCCTTGTCTTCTGTTCTCTCTTCCAGTTTCATTCTTCCTTCCTCCCTTTTTCTTTCTTTCCTTCAACATTCAGCACAAACACACTGACTGCCTGGGTGTGAAGCCCTGTCTCAGAGGAGCTGACACAGTTCCTTACACACAAAGACAGCACACTGTGCTAAGCCCTGTGGTCGTTGCTCTGGGCAGACAGGGGTCCCCATCCATACAGTGAAGCAACGCTTGAGAAAGACCTAGGATACTGCCAGGCAAATGTAGTCCAAGCATGTTTATACCCAGAATCTCATTAAATTCTTACCATCACCCAATGAGGTTGTTAGTGTGCTTCATTTTAAAATCTGGAGACCAAAATTTAGAGAAACGAATGAACATGTCTAATCACAGTTAATTGGTGGCAGGCACAAAGCTAGATCTCCATTTTCCTAAACATCCGCTTGTGTTCTTTGTATGACATAATTCTGCATGGATATCTCTAAGGTGGGAGAATGACTTGTTCACCTGAATTTTTCTCATTGTTCCTGGTTGCTATGTGGTCATGCAGTCCTACCACTCAACACTTTTTGGTAAGAAAGGCTTGGGATAAAACAGAGTTTCTCTGGAGTTCTCTCTCTTCTTCTTTCCACAGAGAAAATTTGTTGCCCTAGGGATGGACTTCCCTGACAGGGCAGTGACAAACAGGAGTGCCTCAGCTAAGGGAAGGAGACACAACAGCTCAGAGTGATGGTGGCTAGCTGAAAATATACACTAATCTAATCTTCTGGCTGTTCTAGATGAATCTCAGGAATGCGGGAGGCTAGCATGTCAGAGAGGCAATTATTGGCCGGACGCAGGATTGCATAATACGATGATGACTCGGGCTTCCTGCTTCGGCTCGCATGTGGTGAGCTTGCCAAGGAAGGTTTATCTTCCCAAGAGAAACATGCCAATTTGGGGAGGATGTGAAGTAACTGTGATTATGGGAAAAAAGACGTGCTTAATGTGAAAATAGTCAGGGTCTCTTGCAGTTTGTGCTTCGGATCTCTTCGTATTTTCCTTCTCTCCTTTTCCTTTTTCTTGACTCTTCCTGTCTCTCCTTCTTTCCCTTCCTCTCTCTCGCTCTCTGTTCTTTTTTCCTCTTTCTCTTTTCTATCTTTCTGTCTCCAGTTTTCTGCCACTCTGTCTTTCTCTCTGAATTTCCTTCTCTTATCCTTTTTTGTTTTGTTTTTATTCCAACTGTCCTCCTTGCTTTCTGTTCAAATCTTCATACCGAGATTTAGTGTTTAAGGCAAGTGCCTCGGCTCATTTCCCATAAAAGAAGATGCTGATAAAAAGCCTCTCTGGTGATTTTGCATGGAAGGGATCTTGCAGACTACAGCTTAAATGGAAAAGACTCTGTTATTTAATATGCAGCCAGCTGGTAGACCTCTCTGATAACCAAACAAGCAAGCTACTATGAGCCTCGTTTTTCTCTAGAAAGATCCACAGCACATTTCTACAAATGCACTTCCTATAACTGCTCAGTTACTAGGTCTGAACTCCTCAGAGTGGCCAGTAAAACGCTTTCAGAGAGAAAAATGGCTCACTTAAACAAAGCAGAAGAGAAGAGAAAAAAAGACTCTTATAGACATTTCTTTTAAAAAAAAATGTAAGCTAAATTTTTTTTTTTCTTAGATGAGAATAGTGAAACCCAGGGTGGTAAAGTGACCCGCCCCCAGTGACACAGCTGTCCATTAGAACTGTTGGCACTAGAAGTCCCACTCCTAGTTCAATTTTCCACTAAATCATTATGCCTCCTCTCTTTCTATTAGATAAGACACTTTTGTGTGGATACAGAAATGGAATGTGGCAGCTGAAGAAATTATGGGGTTACCAAACATTAAAAGTGTACAAAACCTGACATTTTATAGAGTCCCTCAGTGAGTATTTATTATTTTCTAAAATGATTTTGTACCATAAGAGAAGTTACATTAAGAAGATAGAAAAACATATAATAGCACTTAGAGACTTATTTACATTGAAATAAAATTCTCATGAACACCTTTTTGGGGAGCTTAAAGGGGTCAGCTTTAATTATCTAGAAAATACACCTAGTTCACTCAAAAAATTCACAATGAGTGATTAGCCACTTGCTGAATATGTGTAATTTACCAGGCTCAATTGTAGGTGCTGTAAGCATTTAAAGGAAATTAACTCACATCTTACAATTTTCTCATGAAGTTTTGTTGTTTTATTTAAAAAATGAAAAGCAAGATTCACCTGGCTTACACTGATGCGGCTAGAAAGCTGGTAGGTCAGTGCTGAAATACTAGGCTGTCTGCCTCCAACTCCTTTTCCTTCTTTCTCTTCTCTCTCCACTGTGTGCCAGGAATCCTCCCAGGTACAGATGAAAGCGAGACCTTACTTCATTTTGGTAATGTAGCTCTTTCCCCTCCATGCCCTCGATAAAAACCATGACAGCATTTAGAAATAGAGGATGGATTTTACATCATCACAGCATAATTAACCTAGATGCTACATTTCCTACTAAGGAATTAAAACTACTCTGTTCAAAGTTTGGATTTTCCTTCCAAAGAACATGTATTCTTCCACTACCTTCCTTGACAACCGTCAAACAAAGGTGTATACCATAGACACAATATTTTGGAAGAGGAAATCAGTATAACACATTTGAGATCATCCTCCCTAAATGGTTAGCACTGCACACTTGCAGTAGGGCTTGCATGGTGTCGGGATGCTCTTACAACACTACATAGTTGCATAGAGGTCCTGAATGTTTATGATGGCTGATCGCACTTGATTGTGCTCTTTTATTAGAAAAATATCTACATGATAAACATGGTCAATCTCTACCTTGTTCCGGATTCTTCCAGCGGAACTCAGTCTTTACTGTATTGGCTTCCTGAGCAGTCCTACTCTGGGGGGTGAGGTGGGGTGGGAGCTGCTGAAATGAGACTGGCTGATTTTCCGTGTGCCATTTTCATGCTAGGATGCACCTTAGTGTCATGTAGCTTCAAACACACACACCACCATCACCATCCTCCTTCCTCCTCTTCTCCCTCCTCCTTCTATTTATCACTAATATCTCCATCCCTAACATCCCTGTGACCAATCTTCAAACCAATGCTCTGAGACAGAAATCATGATTTTTTTTCCAGATGAGAGCATCATGACTTCAGTTCAGTTCAGTTCAGTCGCTCAGTCGTGTCTCTTTGCGACCCCATGAATCACAGCACTCCAGGCCTCCCTGTCCATCACCAACTCCCGGAGTCCACTCAGACTTATGTCCATCAAGTCAGTGATGCCATCCAGGCATCTCATCCTCTGTCGTCCCCTTCTCCTCCTGTCCCCAATCCCTCCCGGCATCATGACTTAGAGAGTTTAAATAACTGGCTGGAGATCACCAGCGTCATAAATGGATATGGGCAGAATTCAAAGCCAGGCTTATCTACCTGCAGCGTCCAAAGCCTGAATCACTACCTAAACACTAGGTTGTCTTTATCCTCCAGCCCCCCTAACCGTTTCCATGGCCTTGTTCTAGATTTGGCACCTCTCACCATCACCCCCTCCACCCACCTGGTACTGACATCTCTGCAAGCCACATCTTTGGTTGAGCAGACTTTCCCTGAAGTTCCGCTGGGGCTGATGAGAGTGACCAGCCCAGCTTCCTCCACCCCTCTTCCTACCCCACAGAGGTTTCCTTGCCCTTCCTTCTCTTTCCTTAAAATCCAGTTGTTGCTGAAGTCACAGAATGACTGGTGCCCAAACATCTTGGAGTTAAGAAATTTCCAGGAATCATCCTCTATATTAAAATAATGCTAACCAAGCCATATTGGCAATACATCTCTTGCCTCATAACACACTGCTTCACTGAAAAGCTACTTTCTTGAGCTAATCCCCTTCTGCCACTGACAAATTAGACAGCTCCAGTATAAGACTGACTTGAAAGCAGTCCTGAAAGAAGACTGTGGGCACCCAGTGGTGCCCAGGACAGACTGACAGGCAGTCCCTTCTTTGGCTTCAGGTGCACTTCCGTTCCAATGTCTATTCCACCTGACTCTGTGATCTGATCTACAACTGTTATTGGACTCCATTCCTGTACTTGGGAATGGCCACGTGTCTCTGCTTCTTGCCCTGTGCCTCTCACAGTGTCAAGAAAGAACTCTGTGCCTGCAAACTGCNGAGAGGTGGACTTGATATAAATATTCTACCAAATGAGAAACCAAGAGCGGCACAGAGCTTAGCAGCATGGTTTTAGGAGGGAGTATAAGGCAAGAATGAGGAAGTTAACTTTTACCATGACCAGTTATGGCTATGGGGATTTCCAGATGGCAGAGGATTGTCTGAAAAAAAATATTTTATATAATTTTAGGAAGATAGGCTTCATTTATGACTATTAGAGCATTTATAGGACATAACCTAAGTAACAGTGTGCTTATGTTCATGAAATAAGCTAGATTAAATTTTGCTTATGTAGCTTAACTGGTTTTATGTGCTTGGGGAATGTTCAGGTAGTTACTAGCTTAACACCTATCTGATTCATGTCCATACACAAACAAAAAAAGAAAAACAAATTGACTGGCTACTTGTCACACATTTATGCCATGATAAACTAATTCCAGCTGAGCTACTTCAAATTCTAGGGTCTTCCCTGTAGCTCAAATGGTAAAGAATCTGCCTGCAATGCAGGAGACCTGGGTTTGATCCCTGAGTCAGGAAGATCCTCTGGAGAAGGGAATGGCAATCCACTCCAGTATTCTTACCTGAAGAATCCCATGGACAGAGGAGCCTGGTGGGCAATAGTCCATGGGGTCACAAAGAGTTGGACTCGACTAAGTAACTAATACTACACTACTAACTCAAATCCTAAAAGATGATGCTGTTAAAGTGTTGCACTCAATATGCCAATGAATATGAAAAACTCAGCAGTGGCCACAGGTCTGGAAAAGGTCAGTTTTCATTTCAATCCCAAAGAAAGGCAATGCTGAAGAAGGTTCAAACTACCATACAGTTATGCTCACTTCACACACTAGCAAGGTGATGCTCAAAATCCTTCAATCTAGGCTTTGACAGTATGTGAACAAAGAATTTCCAAATGTANCAGCAGTGGCCACAGGTCTGGAAAAGGTCAGTTTTCATTTCAATCCCAAAGAAAGGCAATGCTGAAGAAGGTTCAAACTACCATACAGTTATGCTCACTTCACACACTAGCAAGGTGATGCTCAAAATCCTTCAATCTAGGCTTTGACAGTATGTGAACAAAGAATTTCCAAATGTACAAGCTGGATTTAGAAAAGGCAGAGGAACCAGAGATCAAATTGCCAACACCTGCTGGATCATAGAAAAAGCAAAGGAATTCCAAAAAACTGTCTATCTCTGCTTCACTGACAAAGCTAAAGCCTTTGACTCTGTGGCTCACAACAAACTGTGGAAAATTCTTAAAGAGATGGGAATACCTGACCACCTTACCTGCCTTCTGAGAAATCTGTATGCAGGTCAAGAAGCAACAGCTAGAACTGGACATGGAACAACATGGACTCATTCAAAATTGGGAAAGGAGTACATCAAGGCTGTATATTCTCACCCTGCTTATTTACTTATATGCAAAGTACATCATGCAAAATGCCAGACAGGATTAATCACAAGCTGGAATCAAGATTGCTGAGAGAAATATCAACCACCTCATGTATGCAGATGGTACCACTCTAATGGCAGAAAGCAAAGAGGAAGTAAAAAAGCCTCTTAATGAGGGCAAAGGAAGAGAGTGAAAAAGCTGGCTTAAAACTCAATATTCAAAAAACTCAGGTCATGACATCTAGTCCCATCATTTTGTGGCAAATAGATGGGGGAAAGTGAAAACAGTGACAGACTGTATTTTCTTGTGCTCTAAAATCACTGTGGACAGTGACTGTAGCCATGAAATTAAAGACGCTTGCTCACTGGAAGAAAAAGTATGACAAACCTTGACAGCATATTAAAAAGCAGAGAGATTAATTTGCCTACAAAGGTCCATAGAGTCAAAGCTATGGTTTTCCCAGTAGTCATATACAGATGTGAGATTTGGACCATAAAGATGACACAGTGTCAAATAATTGATCATTTTTAATTATGGTGCTGGAGAAGATGCTTGAGAGTCTCTTTGACTGCAAGGAGATCAAGCCAGTCAATCCTAAAGGAAATCAGTCCTGAATATTCATTGGAAGGACTGATGCTGAAGCTGAAACTCCAATACTTTGGCCACCTGATGCAAAGCCCACTCATTGGAAAAAAACCCTGAAGCTAGGAAAGATTGAGGGCGGGAGGAGAAGGGGATGACAGAGAATGAGATGGTTGGATAGCATCACTGACTGAATGGACATAAGTTTGGGTAAACTCAGGAAGATAGTGAAGGACAGGGAAGTCTGGCATACTTCAGTCCCTGTGGTGGCAAAGAGCTGGACACAACTTAGAGACTGACACCAGGGATAGAAACTATCCCTGGTGGCTCAGATGATAAAGATTTCACCTGCAATACAAGAGACCTGGGTTCAATCCCTAGGTTAGAAAGAGCCCCTGGAGGATGGGGTAGCTACCCAATCCAGTATTCTTACCTGGAGAATTCCATGGACAGAGAAGTCTGGCAGGCTACAGTCCATGGGATTTCAAAAGTCAGAGAGACTAACACTTTCATTTTCAAACTGTACATATACATAGTGTCTTAGGCAGAATAGTGACTTCCAGAGTGTCTGCAGTCTAATCTAAGAACATATAACTATGTTGCATTCCATGGCAAAAGAGGCTTTCCAGATAGGATTTGAATTTAAAAATACAGAAATGATCCTGGATTATCTGGGTGGATCTAACCAAATCATAGAATGCCTTAAAAGCAGAGAACTCTCTAATGTTGGAATCAATGAGATACAGCAAAGAAGCTGAAGAGATTCAAACCTGTGATGGACATGACCCATCACTGTTGCAAATGGACCACGTAGAAAGCATGAGAAGAAAGGCAAGTGACTTCTAGAAGCAAGAGAATGAGAACCTCAGTCCCATAATTGCAATAAACCAATGTAGTCAGCAAACCAAATGAGCTTGGAAGCAGTTCCTTCCCCAAAACTTTCAAAAAGGAGCTCAGCCTGGACACCACCTTGACTTTGGCCTTGTGAAACCCTAAGTAGAAAAACCATCCTGTACTCTGGCTTCTGACAGGTTTCACAGAACTGCAGGCTAATAAATGGAGATTGTCCTATGCTGCTACATTTGACTAATTTGTTATGACAGCAATAGAAAACTAATCCATACAGTTTGTGATTTGAGTTGAGTGACTTTTCTCCATTTAAATGCACCAATGAAACATCCAAAGAGTCTTTTCTAATTTCCTCCCAGTAACACAATTCTAAGATTCCATTTTACCTTTATGCAATTTTAGTTCAAAAAGCCCAAAGGCTGCAATTACCGAGGAGAGATAATAAGATACCTAATGTATGCTACCTGAAGAAAACTGGACGTGTTAATTTTCATGGAGAATCTCCAGTGAATTTCCTGAGAAATTTCATTTTCTAGCACCTTTCAGCTCACAGTAGTTTTCAGTTTGGGGGTCTACAGCTGGTACAATCAATTCTGTGATGACTACACCATCATTTTTCAAAGAAAAGTTCATTGCTACTTGAAATGGGATGTAAGGAACCCAAGACATGTTGTCTTTATGGAAAAAATAACTATCCATTACTGGACTGAAAAAAATGCTCTTGACCCCATTGAGTAATTATTCTGTCTACTTTAGAGCTGCTTCACTTTCTGCCTTGGCTTTTCCCGTGCTGTCTTCTCACGAAGGTACTTGAGCGTATAGTTTATCCTTTGGTGTACATCCCATGTTCCTTGGTAGCAGAAAGTGTACCTCTCACATATTTATATTTTTGCAAGAATCTAGAATGTGGCCTTTTAGTTAATGCAAGAAAATCTGTACAAAAAGTTGAAGGCTTTGCAAGCTCAGCCATCTAGTTCTCTTACTATATGCTTGAAGCTTTGCTAGTTTCTAGGGATGTGTTAGCTAGTCAGATATATGTTTTCTGCTCTTAAGACACCCACAGGTTAATAGTGGTCGAGGTATACAAGCAAAAGTTTATGACACAATGTGACGAGAAATATACCTTGTGAATATACAGAGTGTTAGAAGCACAATGAGGAAACAAGCGTATCATTTGTGGGGAGGAGGGATGTCATAGGTTTGCAGCAGAAACAGTCTCGAAGGGTGAAAACATGGGAACTGGGGAAGAAAAATGGACTTGCTCTCTGAATAGTTTGGGTGGGCACAGGGAGGGAGCAGAAGATGAAGTCAGAGAAGCAGAAAAGACTTTGTGAATAACCAGGGTGCCGTGGGACCTCACACTGAGGACAATGATATGGGAGTGATGGGCAGCTGCTGTCTTATTCTAAGGGTAGAACAGAAGCTGAAAGCAGGGTGGTGGTTTTAAGGCCTGTGAAGCGGCCTGTGAAGTGATAACTAGTCCATTTTGTGGTCTTTGGACACACTGTTTTTATAATTTGTATCATTGGTTAATTAGTTGATATTTAAAATTCTTTGACGAGTTCTCTGTGGTTTCATGCTTGATTTCTTTCCGAGTATTTGTTAAGGAACAGTCCTGTATGTTTTCCTTGCTGTTGGAGTTCTCTGACGGTGTGTCTGCTTTCCTCACTGGTTTTGATTTCCTGTCTCATCCTGTTGTCTGCTTAGTCGTCGTCAATCCAGACCCCTCCCCCGCCCCCGAGGCTGTAGTTTACCCATCCGTCTCCCCTCTCCTGTCCCCCCACTTGCTCTGGTCATAGCCGTGCTGTGGTCCACAGCATGTGTGCCCTTAGTCCGGTTTGTGCTTTGGCTTCATGTCTCATTAAATGGTGTTTTTCCCCCACAGCAGTAAGTTGAATTGGTGTATCAGTATGCAGTTACAGGAGAAGGCAATGGCACCCCACTCCAGTACTCTTGCCTGGAAAATCCCATGGACGGAGGAACCTGGGTGGCTGCAGTCCACGGGGTCGCACAGAGTCGGACACAACTGAAGCGACTTAGCAGCAGCCTTTATAAGAGATGTAGCATGGAGACTATAGACACAAAATTGAAAATCACCAGCCGACGACTACACTTTGAATGGAAAAGTATAATTAAAGGTATTGTTTGGTGACACAAAATAAAGATGCCAGGTAACGCAGTGGCTGTCGTTGCTGAAAGCAGCACAACTTAATTGAAACTGCTTGGTGACTGACATAAGCCAATTCTCTCTCTTACGAAAACAAACAAAAAGGCATTTCTGTTTCATCTGAGCTTCTCAATGCCAACAGAAGCAAGTGCATTAACTGAAAGCAGTCATGTGTTGGATGTGTTAGTCACTTAGTCGTGTCAGACTCTTTGCGACCCCATAGACTGTAGTCTGCCAGTCTCCTCTGTCCATGAAATACTCCAGGCAAGAATATTGGAGTGAGTGGCCATTCCCTTCTCCAAAGGATCTTCCTGACTCAGGGATTGAACCCATGTATCCTGTATTGCAGGCAGATTCTTTACTGTCTGAGCCTCCAAGGAAGCCTGAAAGCCCCCAGGGACCCACAGAAATGTACATGGATTGGAAATTAGCTAGGATCTCTCCATTGCAAGGGTTTTCTTGTACTGCCAACACTAGGCAGATCTAAGTAAATGTTAGTTTGGATAGAAACTCATTGTATCTGAATGTGATCTCTTCACTTTTTTTTTTTTTTTTTTTAAATAACCAAGTTGGAGACGAAGAGGGGCTGTTTGAAAATGGTCCTGGAGCAGAGAGATTACAAACAGGAAAGGTTACGGCACAGAAGGTCGAGTCAGACCCCTGGGTGTGAAAGTGACTCTGTAGGCGTCAGCGGAGGTGGGCGGGGGCACTGAGCTTCTTAGCACTCTTCTCTCTTAGAGCAAATGATCTGCATGACGCATAAGTGAGCACAACACAGCACCGGGGACTCTGACCTGCGTGCTCAGAAAATCCTGTGTGGCTAGTGCGTTTCATAAGGTCCTAGCTCAATCTCTAAATGTCACTGAACAAGTTGAAAATGACATGTTTATGCAAATAGAACTATCATCTCCACCTAGGGAGGAGGAAACCAGCCTCCATCCCATTTCAAATGAATGAATGAGTGACTGAATTCCAATGAATGAGTGACTCAATGGTCATTGGAAGTTAATTACTCATGAAAGTCATGCAACCCCCCAAAACAGGATTTTTTTCTTTCTTTTTTTTTAAAATTATGATTTCAAATTCCATAGTGATAGGACTTGTCCTGCTGGCAAGTATTTTATAGCTCTCCTTCTCTGTACTTCAGAGTTCCTTAAAATAATTGTTTTTTAATAATTACAAAAAGTGAGGCCTGTGGTAAAGGTTTTAGTGATTGTCTAGTCATAAAAAAGTAGTTATTTTTAAAATTTTCTAGTTATTTTGCAAGAGGGAATTACATATGGAGAATTCGTTACCAAGTAGTAGAATAACTAAAGAAACAAAATTTGGGAGGGATATAGAAAAAACTTTAAGAACTAAACAATAAGAAAAAAACACAACTTCTAAAAATTGGGCAGAAGTTATGTCATCAAAATGGCAACGTAGGAGATCTCAGCCTCTGGCCTCCCAGAAAGATCAACAATTGGACAGCTGTCCAAGAACAAAAACAGCTCTGGGAGAGTTCTGGGGTAAGATTAGCAATCGGCAGCAACACAGTAAAACAAAAGATCTAAGAAAAAGAGCACAAAAAGAAGGAAGAAGGTTTCATGTTGCCTGCATCTTCCCATCCTTCAAGCTGGGACTTCTTAGAACCAAGGAGAAACTTCCCAAGTAGAAAGAGTTGCCCTCATCAGGACCGGAAGAGTAGGGTAAAGGAGCAGCTTCCTCAGCTTTTGGGGGTACCACACCAAGGTCCCACTTCCAGGAGCATCCAAGAAGTGGGGGTGATCAGGATTCAATCTGCAACAAGCCCAGCAGGGTTTGCCATTGAAGACACCAATGGTCAGTCCCCTGGAGATTCCATCAGCTTCAGATTCCCTGGAACTGCCTGAGTCCCTGCCAGCTCCCTCCATGTTCAACATCACTAACCATCAGGAAAATGCAGATGAAAACCATGATGCAATATCCCCTCATACCTGTTAGAATGGCTATCATTAAAAAGACAACAAATAGAGTTTCTCTGGTGGCTCAGTGGTAAAGACTCCACCTGCCAATTCGGGTGACAGGGGTTCAGTCCCTGGTCCAGGAAGATCCCACATGCTGTGGAACAACTAAGCCCATGAGCTGCAACTACTGAGTTGGTGCTCGAGAGTCACTGAGCCGCATCTACTGAGCCCATGTCTGCAACTACTGAAGCCCATGCACCCTAGAGCCCGTGCTCTGCAATGGGGGAGACCACCGCAATGAGAAAGCCCGTGCATTGCAACTAGAGAGTAGCCCTCTTTCTCTGCAACTAGAGAAAAGTCCACACAGCAACTAAGACCCAGAACAGCCAAAATAACAATAATAATAATAAAAGACAACAAATAGCTAGTGTTGGCAAGAAGGTGGAGAAAAAGGAACCCTTGTGCACTACTGGTAGTATTGTAAACTGGGGATTTAATGTATAGCCTGATGATTATAGTCAATAATACTGTATTATATACTTGAAAGCTGCTAGGAAAATAGATCTTAAATGTTCTCACCACAAAAATCAATGGTAATTACGTGACATAATGGAGGTATTAGCCAATACTTTGGTGGTAACCATTTTGAAAATACAAGTATATCAAATCAGCAAGTACACTTTAAACTTACACAGTGTTGTATGTGAATTATATCTTAATAAATCTGGAAAACACTAAAGAAAAAAACAAAAATGAAACAAAACTAAAAGGTGGTGAAAGATGTGAACAGATACCTCACTGTGGAAGATATGTGGCTGGAAAATAGCATATGAAAAGGTGCGAAAGATCCTGTATCATTAGGAAAGTGTAAATTAGAGCAACAAGATACCATGGCACATCTATCAGAATGGCCAAAATCTGGGGCACTGATGATGCCAATATTGGTGAGGAGGTTGAAAAATAGGAATAGTCTCTCACTGTTGCTGAGAATGTGAAATGGTACAGTCACTCTGGAAGACAATTTGTCTGTATCTTACAAAACTAAGTACACTTTAATCTTAAGATCCAACAATCCTACTCCTCGGTGTCGAAAACTTGACTTTACATCCACACAAAGCCTTCACATGAATGTTTAGCGCAGCTTTCTCATGATTGCCAAAACCTGGAAGCAATAAAGATGCCTTTCAGCCAGTAAGTGGATAAATAAACTATGGTACATCTAGACAATGGAATATGATTCATCTCTAAAAAGAAATGAGCTGTGCAACTCTTTTCTTGTTTCCTTTCATTTCAGAAAGAACTGGCTGCTTCTTCTCTGCCTTCCAATCTGTCAGCAGAGCCCCCCACCCCCCCTTA
>SJYA01001704.1:1564392-1585806 GCA_006410615.1 Neotragus moschatus | reverse complement strand
CCCCCACCCCCTCTTACCCCCAACCCCCTCCACTGGCAGAAAGTAAAGGAAAACCAACTGGAATGGAAGCTCAGGGACAGTGTGTGCAGACTTTAGCCCTCTGAAGTACACAGAGAATCCTTTGGACAGTCCACAAAGAAGTCTTGGCAGGTAATTTCGAGAAAGACTGAAAAGGCTTCTCCCCTTTTGTATCTTCTGATCTAATCTCTTGCAGATTCAGCTCAAAAGCAATCAATTTAAAAATGATTGGAGCTGCCACCACTACCCGAAGGCTTATGCCAAGTGCCCTACCAGCTACTTTGTATTAATTATCTCAGATTCTCAATCAGGTTGTTAATCTTAACAACCCAGGGACAGTCTCTTGAAAATATCCGTTATATGGAAAACTGTGACTCAGAGACATTAAGTCACTGCTCCAAAGTTAAACAGCTCTTAAGTGGCAAACTGGATAGTCAATCTCTATTTCATTTGCCATCAGATTCTGCTCTGTTTTTTTTATAACTCTGGTAACTCTTACCTAATCAGAAATTTATTTTTTTTTTAAGTTTCCTAAAGTTATCACAAGGGTAGTTCATCCTAAAAGGTGTAAACAAACAGACGCAAAACCAAGGCCACAGAAGAGCATTCTCAAGTCCAGTTATTTACCTCCCTCCTCCGTCTTTCCCTGGTGACGTTAAACTAACGTACCCTTGTAGAGTACATCTTCTCAAGCAGATAGATAAGACAGTGAAGGGACAGAGGAGGGACACTGGATGTGTTGGAGGATCCCAGAGTTATGTGCCCGAGAAGGACTCAGCATGAGGGGCAAAGACTGGATGAGAGTGTGTGGAGAAGCCTTGTTACTGAACAGTGAAGGCCCCCTGGGAAACTCTGCAGGGGTGGGCATTTGGGGTTTCATGTATTTGTACCATGTGAGGAAAAGGGCTGAGTGGGCCATGTGAATGGTGCTTTATTTGTCATGGGCTATTGTGACTGCTTTAGAAGGAGGCTAAGAATGAAAGAAATGTATATAATGCATGAGCTAAGGCTCTGATTAAAAGGGGTGGAATATTTGTGTTTCATGTGGGTGAAAGAAGTGTGGGCCTTTTTTCTTTAACTTAGGAATCCATCGCTGTCATTGGGGGAGGCTGGTTCAGCTGAGAACTTCAGATTTTTGTCCCCTTTTAATCTCAGTGTCCCTCTCTGGAAATGGCAGCATTCATTCCATTTGTTCCATTTAATCTATCCAACATTATTAATCTCTTTCTAGGTATAAAGTATGGTGGGGTTATTGAGTAGGGCATCTTTCCCATCCTCAAGGAGCTTACAGTTTAGAAGTGGAAGAAAAGGAGAAAGACTCAAAGAGTTATGATCCAAAAATAAGTAGGTAAATAAACAAAGAAATAGTCTTAAGAATGGAGAATGCCAAATAAGATGGAGGGGAAAGGAAGCCATTGTATATTAAGTGTCTTTACATATCAGGCATTTCATCTAGGTTGTTCCATTTAAACGTTAAACATTAAACAAGAAGCAGAAACAAGATGAGCAAAGAAGCAAAAAGCTCACACAAGACCTGTTATAAAGAGCACACGGTCCCACTTGGAAAGACCAGCAATGGAAAGACCGGAGTTCACAGAATGAGCACTGAGGGCNTTACATATCAGGCATTTCATCTAGGTTGTTCCATTTAAACGTTAAACATTAAACAAGAAGCAGAAACAAGATGAGCAAAGAAGCAAAAAGCTCACACAAGACCTGTTATAAAGAGCACACGGTCCCACTTGGAAAGACCAGCAATGGAAAGACCGGAGTTCACAGAATGAGCACTGAGGGCCGGCCAGGAACAGAGCAGAGGGCGGGAATGGGCACCAGGGTGATATGGGAGCCATACGAGGCTGTGAGCAGAAATTCTATCAGCCAGAGAGTTGGATGAATCTATTGATACTCATTTCCATATTTGCTCTGTTGCTCCCATTTATATTTCTCTTCTGTTTGTTGTTGTTGTTGTTAGGCTGAGCCCACAGTTTTGGAAATTAAGGGTTCCAGAGATGAACAAATGTTGCAACTTGTGATTCCCATAGAACATAACTTAGAGTTTAAACGAGTAGGCTATCATTGCACGGGCTGTGTCGGATATTGCAAATGAGAGGAATAACAGCAATTTTCACCACTCCCCGAATTAAGGGGCTGGCTCCAAACAAGTCATTGATAGCAAAATGTATTGGGGGACCCAGGGCTCCTAAGAGCAAATCCAGTATATTCCAAAGTTCCTTCCTGGTCTCTCTTATAAAAGTGGAGGAATATGTCTATTTCCGTCCTAAAATGGGCATTGCTTTTCCTTGTTTACAGTACTCAGATTTTTGGAATTTGAGATGCCTTTCCAGAGCAGATAGAATCAGAGAGAAGTAAGTTTTTGCATTGCAGGCATGCCCTCTGACAGAGGAGGCTTTTGTTTCTCAGCTGCTGTGGTCAACAGCACACGGAGATGGTGTGCCCTTAGCTGGCCGAGTATGGCAGAGCTGGTTCTGTGAGAGCAAGGCTTCCGTGGGCCTCCAGTTGGCAGTCCCGACAGCTGCCGATGGCAAAAACGTCAGGAATAACACGTTGGAAGATTCCTGATGCGTCTCCCAGGAGCAGATCCCTGCACAGACAACAGCAGAAACATCACAGCCAATTGCACTTTATCACTCTTCCCTTACTGCCAAATGCAGGCTTGTAGACATTTCTTGTAAATGCACACTTTGTGTAACACATTGATCTGGGTGGAGGGACAGACAGGGCAGAGCACCCTATATTGATACAGTATGGGACTGCAAGTCACAGGACTGTGGTTCATGCAAAAGGCAATCTAATAATCAAGGTTCTGAGCCTGATGCTTGCGAAATGTGCCAGGAAAAAACCACACACACACAGATGGAGGCTTTGCCTTTGAAATGATTTTCCAGGGAAGACACTGCTGAAATGCCTGCAGGACGTCTCTTCTGCACAGACCCCCATCAGCACACTGCCAGGACCACAGGATAACCTTCCCTTTCCTCCGCAGGGCACCTGACTGGCAGTGCCAAGGGGCTCCTCTGGTCTAGCCAGTGCTTTTCTTGACAGCTCTGCTTCCTGATGACTCTGAGCTTTTTTTCAAAAGCCAAATCCACTTCTGGAGATGAGGATGACTTTTCATTTCCTTCATAGGGAGGAGCGAGATGGTTTCAGGGCTCAGGATGGAGTTCTCAAATAAGAATTACAGCAGGAATGTGCTCAAATTTTTGCCCTTGTGTTTCATCAAATATGCATTCAAGGCTGCCCTGGTGGCTCAGTGGTAAAGAATCTGCCTGCCAGTGCGGGAGACAGGAGTTCCATCCCTGATCCAGGAAGATCCCACATGCCGTGGAGCAACAAAGCCTGTGTGCTACAACTAGTGAGTCCACATTCTAGAGCCCAGGAACTGCAAATACTGAGCCCACGTGCCACAGCCACTGAAGCCACATGCCCTAGGGCCTGTGCTCTGCAACAAGAGAAGCCACCGCAGTGAGAAACCTGAGCACCACAGCTAGAGAGTAGCCCCCGCTAGCCACAAGTAGAGAAAAGCCCGTGCAGCAGTGAAGACCCAGCACAGCCAAAAAGAAAGAATCAAATAAATACAATTATATAAAATCATGCATTCCGTGTACGTCCTGTGCCTTTCTGTGACACACAAGCTGTGCTAGCCACCACAGAGGACAGAGAGGGATATCGACCCGACCAGGTTTCTATGCTAATCATGTTAGAGGAGGGCGTACAAATAATCACTCAGATGAACCTCTAAGCTCAAACCCTGGTTAGTGTTGTGAAGGGGAGGCAGGCCATGAAGGAGACCCAAATCCAAATGAGAGAGAAGAGGGCCGCTCTCATGAAGGGGCGAGGGGGCTGAAGAGGACTCCGGCAAAGGAAGAACCTGGGGGCAGCACTGCGTGGAGGGGGCAGTGTGGGGGAAGTGCCAGGATGGAGGGGTTTGGCAGGTCAACAGCTGGAGGAGGATGGGATTAAACAGAGTGACAGAGGTTTGAGGACCATGCTTGCAGAGGGGGCTACAGAAAGAGGCCCTCCCTGACACAGAGCTTTGGATTCTGTTGACGCTTTTGGATCTGAACTGCTGTTTGGAGACAAGGGAATGGCATGATCACTCTGGTGTTTGAAGAAAGTTTTCCCAGGTTGGGGTGTGGGTGGACCTTGTTCTAGGGAGGGGGGCAAGGTGGAGAGCTGGCCACCACTCAGGAGGCGGTCATGATGGGCTTAATATGAGGGGAGAGGGGCTTTGACTAGGAAAAACGCAATGGAGTTGGGAAAGTGGATGTATTTGAGATGCATTTGGGAGCTGGCAATGCGAAGACTTGGTGATGAATGTGAGTGGAGAGTGACAGGACAGTTCAT
Source organism: Neotragus moschatus (assembly GCA_006410615.1). Classification (NCBI taxonomy): domain Eukaryota; kingdom Metazoa; phylum Chordata; class Mammalia; order Artiodactyla; family Bovidae; genus Neotragus; species Neotragus moschatus. Next base: position 1,581,423 of record SJYA01001704.1, on the reverse strand, counting down.
AGGTCAGTTTGTTCACTGCTTTCTCTGGATCTTAGCCCTGCAAGGTGGTGGTGCTGAACACACATTCATAGATGGCGTTGAGTACAGTTGAATATGCTATGCCAGGGCTCTTCTGTGACCTGATTCCACACAGTCTTCAGGCCAGTTCTCCAGACAACTCTTAGTAATGATCCCAAACATTCTTGCCACATTCACGTATTCCTCTTCACCAAAATGAACTCTACTTTTCCCCATTTCCGTAGCATGGCCTTTGGCCATGCTGATCCCCCTGCCTGCAGAACTCTGCCACAAAATGCTCGCCCACAGAGCCAGCAACAATCCTGCCTTCTCTGTGAAGTCCTCTCTGACTGTTCCTAGGCAAAGGCAGGTATAACTCTGTCTGTTCTGATCCAGCCCCTCATGCCTTTAGACCGTGTTCTTCTGTGTTTTCTCTAGCAAAGTTAGTAGCCTTGACATAGTCTTGGACTGTCTTGGATTCAACCCTGGCTTTCCCTCAGAGTAACTCCAATTTAGGACAAGTTACTGGATCCTCTTTAATTGTTGTTTTCTAGTTGTTGAGTCATGTCCAACTCCTTGTGACTCCATGGACTGTAGCCCACCAGGCTCCACTGTCCCTGAGATTTCACAGGCATGAACACTGGAGTGGCTTGCCATTTCCTTCTCCAGAGGATCTTCCTGACCCAAGGATGGAACCCACGTCTCCTGCTATGTCGGGCGGATTCCTTACCACTGAGCCACCAGAGAAGCCCTTTAATTCCAGTTACCTTACTGATATAGTGGGACTTCCGAGGTGTCTCAGTGATAAAGAATCCACCTGCTAGTGTAGGAGACATAGGAGATGTAGGTTCAGTCCCTGGGTCGGGAAGAACCCTGGGGGAGGGCACGACAACACACTCCCGTATTCTTTCCTAGAGAATTCCATGAACTGAGGAGCCGAGTGGGGTATAGTCCATAGGGTTGCGAAGAGCCAGACACCTCTGAAGTGACTTAGCCTGCACACTGATATAGTAGGAATATTAATAGTGCCTATCTCATGGAATTGTTGTAAGGATTAAATGAGATAAAGAAGGTCAGTTGTTTAGCGTGGCACCTGGTACATGAATGTAAGCCATCACCATCATCATCATCTAATTATTATAACCTATAATTTTAGTAAATAATCTTTGCTCATCTTTTCTCATTCCTGACTAGACTGAGCATTCCTTGGGGCAGAAGTCAGGTATCTTTAATACCAAATTCAATGTTTAGAACAGCACAGATACTCAGCATATATTTTTACATTAATGAGGAAAATGAACAGATGATAATATGAGCTCTCTGTGAAGTGAATGGGGCAAGACGATATATTTAAGAAGGAAAGCAGGGAACCAGTTACTCTCCTTTAACCCAAATATTTTGTTTCATTATATAACCTATGATTTAATACCAGGAAAGGAGACATATGCCTCCTGTCCCCAAAAGGCCACTGCCTGTGGGAAACAAACAGGAAATCCCATTGTATTTCTACTTTTAAAATGGAATTCCTCATTTCTCTTCACGTGCGGAAAAGCAGTTGACTTTGCTGGGAGGCTGTCATCAGGAGGAGAAGAGATTGGCTTAAAAACTAGGATAAAATTGTGAGCAGCACAGAGGCCAGAAAGAGAAGGCACCGTGTCACAAGCATTACATTGGAAAGCTTGGTCACGGACGATGACTTCACTTATCTTTCAACAAAGGATTATGCTTCAAAGCATAGTATCATATCAGTTTAACATCTCTGTTTGGTGGAACATGATTGTAATCATTTTGAACATTGTTGAGCCAACTCATAAAACATTCTGAAATACCCAGCAGGAGAGAGGATAATGAAGATAATAACCTTTGTTACTGAAAGCCTCTCATTTCTCAATAGCATAGGTCCTAGCAAGCGGAGGGACCTTTTGTTTCGGCAGGTAAGGTGGTGGGTAGACGGGCGAGTTTCAAGATGAAGACAAANCTCATAAAACATTCTGAAATACCCAGCAGGAGAGAGGATAATGAAGATAATAACCTTTGTTACTGAAAGCCTCTCATTTCTCAATAGCATAGGTCCTAGCAAGCGGAGGGACCTTTTGTTTCGGCAGGTAAGGTGGTGGCTAGACGGGCGAGTTTCAAGATGAAGACAAAGCAAGGCAGAATTGCACTCTGTCACCCAGGAGAGAAGAGTTAGGACAGGCCTACGAAAGCTAAAGGCAACAGAAAAAGAGCTGAAGAGGCAAGGAGCAAGGTGAAAGAATGAACAGGCTCCCGACTCAGCTTCTGCCGCAGAAAATTCTGGGCGCCACAGAGATGTCTACGGGAGAATTCGACATGTTGTTGGCTGGGCCAACATAAACCCTCTGCTGGCTCTCCGCACCCTCCGGTAAATTATATACTGCTCATGTGATCCTCTGCGTGAATGGGTTATTTTAGGGAAAAGCAACTAACTGAAGGAAACTAGCAACATAGTTATTTTTTTTTCCTATTTGAGAAAGTAGTAAGACATATTTTTAAATGAGGGGAAACAAGAGATTACAGGGTTTAGTGCTTTCCAAGCAAAGAAAAGTCTTGGTGCTTTTCTTTATAAGAATAAAGGAACATGAATGAGAAAACAGAAGATAAAACCAGAGAGAACCCTTATAGACTATATTTATATACACCTGTTTAATGATTATCAAATGTATTCTCCTCATTCCCCGTTTACTCATCAAGTTATCTGTGCTGGTGGATTACATAGAGAAAGAAAAAGCCTCATACAAAGTTAGTGAGAAAAGATGAAAGTATGTTTACCATCACACGGGCCTGGCGCCGGGGATCCTCGCCACCGGTGCACGCACGCATGCTAAGTCTGACTCTTTGAGACTCTATGGCTTGTAGCCCCCTGCCAGTCTCCTTTGTCCATGGGATTTTANACTATATTTATATACACCTGTTTAATGATTATCAAATGTATTCTCCTCATTCCCCGTTTACTCATCAAGTTGCTGGTGGATTACATAGAGAAACCAAAACCGTCATACAAAGTTAATGAGAAAAGATGAAAGTATGTTTACCATCACACGGGCCTGGCGCCGGGGATCGTCGTCACCGGTGCACGCACGCATGCTAAGTCTGACTCTTTGAGCCCCTATGGCTTGTAGCCCCTTGCCACTCTCCTTTGTCCATGGGATTTTACAGGCAAGAATACTGGAATGGGTTGCCACGCCCTCCTCCAGGATATCTTCCCAACACAGGGATCGAACCCACATCTCTTTATGTCTCCTGCATTGGCAGGCAAGTTCTTTACCTCTAGTGCGCCTGGGAAGCCCCCAGGCCATTGGTACTGTCAAATGAAGATATTTCCTGCCATATCAATAAGCAAGAAATGTCACAGCCTATCAGTGACTTCTGGCTTCCAAATGTGAATGCGGGCTCCCCAAACCGTGATCCAGCGGATGCTGCCACCTCTACTGGGATTGCTGAGGAGCTGGGGGAACACAAGAAGCAGCCATCTGCCAATCCTCACGGTGAGGAAGGAGACAGGATTTGGCCCCCAGACAGCTGAGGCGCATATTCATAGGAATAAACTCAGTGAGCCCAGAGGCTTGCATCTTCCTATACATAGAATACTAAAGTCCTTAACTTGGGACATCTGGCTTCCTATATTGAAGTATAATTTATCGATGTTAAGACTCCTTGCTCTTTGTTGCAAAACTTTTATAAAAGCTGGCTCCTCCCCTTACATCCTTAGAGCAGTTTTCTCAGATATACTGAGATGCTGTCTCCTGGGCTTGGAGTCCTAAACATTCCCATCGAATGAAATAACTCTCTACTTTCAGATTATGACTGTATTTTTTTAGTTGACAGTGAAGTGAAGTGAAAGTTGCTCAGTCATGTCTGACTCTTTATTCTCCGGGTCAGAAACTGGAGTGGATAGCCCTTTCTCCAGGGGATCTTCCCAACCCACGGTTTGAACCCAGGTCTCCCACATTGCAGGTAGGTTCTTCACCAACTGTGGTGGTGGTCGTGGTGGTGGATAGTACCAAACTGTAGAGAGTGGTGCTAGTGGTGAAGAATCTGCTTGCCAATGCCTGAGACGCAGGTTAGATCCCTGGATCGGGAAGATCCCCTGGGGAAGCAAGTGGCAACTCACTGCAATGTTCTTGCCTGGGAAATCCCATGGACGGAGGAGCCGGGTTGGGCTACAGTCCATGGCGTTGCAATGAATCGGACATGACTTAGCAACTAAAGAGCAACAGCGTATATGTCTCTCCTACTGGTTCTCTTTTTCTGAATAACACACACAGATTCATTTTTAAATGTTTATGTTCTGAGTATGTCAACATTGTTGAATATTTTAAGGATCAGCCTTCATGGGTATCTAGTTTTTCAAGCTTATTTTATGTCAAGGTGCAGTTCCTTAAGTTGCTTGGCATTTGGTCCTTCCTGCTGCTGCTGCTGCTGCTGCTGCTAAGTCACTTCAGTTGTGCCCGACTCTGTGCGACCCCATAGATGGCAGCCCACCAGGCTCCCCCATCCCTGGGATTCTCCAGGCAAGAATACTAGAGTAGGTTGCCATTTCCTTCTCCAATGTATGAAAGTGAAAAGTGAAAGTGAAGTCGCTCAGTCATGTCTGACTCTTGGCGACCCAATGGACTGCAGCCTACCAGGCTCCTCTGTCCATGGGATTTTCCAGGCAAGAGTACTGGAGTGGGGTGCCATTGCCTTCTCCATTGGTCCTTCCTAATTTTCTTTATATCTACCTCTCTTTTAGGCCTTAGGGGGTTTTTGTTTTTATATTTTGGTAGTGCCATGAAGCTTGTGGGATCTTAGTTCCCTGATCAGGGATTGTACCTAGGCCGTTGGCAGTGAAAGCTTGGAGTCCTAATCAGTGGACCTTACCCTCAGTGTTTTGACACTGAAACGGCAGCTAGCAGTCCCCAAATTCAAATTAGGCTTGTCTAGTTTCACCATCAATACCTGCCTCTCCTGCTCCCAGAATTGCCCCTCCTTGAGTTGGATTGCCCCAACCTGAGTTACTTGCTTATCTTTTGATTTGAAAACCAAATCAGGGTGGAAGNTTTGACACTGAAACGGCAGCTAGCAGTCTTCAAATTCAAATTAGGCTTGTCTAGTTTCACCATCAATACCTGCCTCTCCTGCTCCCAGAATTGCCCCTCCTTGAGTTGGATTGCCCCAACCTGAGTTACTTGCTTATCTTTTGATTTGAAAACCAATTCAGGGTGGAAGGGATGTTCAAACTGGCCAGGGAAACATCTCCCTCAAGAACCAGAGGTCAGGGTCAGCCTTTCCTAACACACAGACACTGAGAAGGATCAAGGAAGCTCCCAAAGAACAGTTGAAGTGACGCTATCTGAATGAAAACAGATAGTGGGCAGGCAAAACCCCACACAGGACCCCTTTCTTTACTGTCTAAGTTGGTGGTTTTCTCTTCTATTTTCTTACATTCTGGGATTCTCTGGTGCATCAGACTCTCCTGTATCTCTGAGCCTTCACACACATTTTTCTCTCATCCCCAGATTCTTTTCCTCATCCCTTTTTATTTGGCAAACTTCTACTTATGCCTCAGGACCCGAATATTACCTCTCCTGTGAAGCTTCCCTTTTCACTGCCTCTGCTAAACTTGTCCCTCACTCCTCTGTGCCCACGGAGCATTTTGAACATGAAGAGCTGGAACTGAAATAATTAGCAAGGATAAGAAACTGTACTACCCACATCCTTTTGAAAATGGAAAGCAGATGATGTTGGCTTAGATAAGATCAAACAACATCAAATCAACAACAGTTTATTGAGTGTATACCAGGCACAGGGGTCCCCACACAAAATCCCACTTGATGTGTGTGTGTGTATGTGTGTGTGTGTGTGTGTGTATTTAGAATCACAGGCTTTCAGGATCTTGGTTTTTTAAAGCTTATCTAATTCAACCACTTCCTTATTCAGATCAGGAAACTGAGGCTGAAGTGGGTTTCTCTGTAGCTCTAACAATATATAATCTGAGCCACCAAAAGGAAGGAAAGGTTGGCCCAATTCTAGGCTAAGAAAACCACAGCTATTATCTTAAACTTCCTGTTCTAAACTCCAGGCCAGGGCAAAGTCCTTGTCTCCAGTGACAAAGGCCACTCCAGACAGAGAATCAAGATCCATCTGTCCTTCTCTCCTTCTCTCTTTCTCTGTTCCCACTTCCCCTTCTCTTTGGAAAAATAGAAAACAGAGAGAAGTGAGAGAGTTGGGGCCAGGGTATTGGAACACTGATTCAGATTTTTTTCCTTTTTTTTTTTTTGGATATGTTTATATAAGGACACTATTGATGAGTCACTGCATAGTGGAGAGCTATGATACATTTTGTTGGGAATTCAAAACCTGCAGAGTGTGGATCAAATGAGTGAGGCTCACAGGGCCATAAAAGTGTTTTAAAGCAAAGGGATAAATGTCATTTGCTCTCTGTGGCAGAGGTCCCCTCTATTTTTATCACGATATCTACGTAGACCTTCTCTTTTAAGAGTCAGAATGGGCTAGGAACGGAACTACATGAACCCTGCGATACTCAAAATGGAAAGTGAAGATTTATTTGAATTCTTGCCAGACTTACTCAGGCACAAACATGTAGAAATATTTCCATAAGAGAGTTTCCATGAAAAAATGCCCAGGCCCCATCCTTCCTAGGGTCACTGCCTCCCCATCGCTTTCTGGTCTGTCTGCATTCTGGCTCCCTCCAGGCTTTACCCACCCATCACTGCTTGCTTCCAGATCCTTTTTGAAATATTGCCCTGTTCAGAAATGACTCCAATAATATCCTGAGTGCCAAGCCTGGCATTTGGGCTTTTATCAACCATTCCAACTTCTTCATACCTTGTTGAAACATGTTTGAGGGGACTGGTACCAGGTTACCAAGCCGCCCGTGACCAGTTTATAGTCCAGTGAGAGTGCCTGTAGATCAACCACTAAACTGGTAAGTGTGATGAAGAACACAGAGTCAAGTAATATGATGAGAAGTGCCTTAGGCGGGTGGGGGGTTGAGACCACAACCTTGGGATATTGGGGGAAGATCACTCCCACGATGGTATATTGAGGCCTGACTAATAGGAAGGATCCAATCTCTGGGAACACCTGGAGATCATTTCTCTCCACACAGAAGGAGAAGAAAAGGCAAATTCCCTGACTTATGAAAGAACCATGTTTGAGGAGTCTATTAGTAAGAGAAGGAAGTTTTGCTAGAGAAGACTTGAGAGTCCCTTGGACTGCAAGGAGATCCAACCAGCCAATCCTAAAGGAAATCAATCCTGAATATTCATTGGAAGGACTGATGCTGAAGCTGAAGCTCCAATACTTTGGGTCACCTGATGCAAGGAACCCATTCACTGGAAAAGACCCTGAAAAAAAGTCTTTCACTGGGAAAGACTGAGGGCAGGAGAGGGTGGCGACAGAGGATGAGGTGATTGGATGGCATCACCGACTCAGTGGGTGTGAGTTTGAGCAAACTCTGGGAGATGGTGAAGGACAGAGAATCCTGGCGTGCTGCAGTCCAAGGGTTGCAAAGAGTTGGACATAACTAAATGACTGAACAACAACAAATTGTGAAATACCCGAAAGCCACAGAAAGGAGTTTGGATTTCTTTGGAAACACGGAAAGTCACGACTCAGTTTTTCAATCTGAGAGAGGACTGACATTTCCCTTTGTCCCCTCTGTGGGGAATGCATGGTAACAGAACCTCCCGATCCTCACCCTTGTGTAATCCTCTTCTCCTGGGTGTGGGCTGAGCCTACTCACTCACTTCCGATGAACTGAATACTGCAAAAGAAGGGAAGTCCACTTCCGAAATGAGGTTATGAAAGGACTCTTTAGTTTCTGTCCCTCTCTGTCTCTCCCTCTCACTCTCTCACACACACGCACATGGACACTCCGAGGAAGCCACGTTCCATGCTGTGAGTTCCCCTCTGCAAAGGCCTACCTGGCAGAGAACTGCTGTCTTCAGCTAAGAGCAGCCGGCCTGGATATGAGGACTCCCACAGCTGTGCCAGTCAGCTTGGACACAGAATTCACTTGCTGGGGCTGCCATCACCAAAACTGCAGACTTGGTGAATTAAGCAACAGAAATTTATCTTCTCACAGTTCTGGAGGCTGACAATCGAAGATCACGGTGTCAGCAAGTTTGGATTCTCTTGAGGCCTCTCTCTTTGGCTGGTAGACAGCTGCCTTCTTGCTGGGTCCTCACGTGGCCTTTTGTGTGTGTGTGTGTGTGTGTGTGTGTTCCTGGTGCCTCTCTGCCTTCTCATAAGGGCACCTACCCTTGCGTACACTGGTAGGACCCCATCTTTATGACCTCCTTTAACTTTAATTAACTCCTGAAAGCTCTTTCTCCAAATACAGTCCCATCTGTACAGGGGTTAGGACTTCTGCATACGAATCTGGGGAAGGGGGGGTGCATTTCAGTCCCTGAGGGAAGCGGGTCCCCCCTCAGAAGAGCTCTGAGGTACCTGTACTCACAGGGCTCCCCGGATTGTGATCACATAAGAGACTCTGGGTCAGAGGTGTGCAGTGCAGCCATGACTGGAGCACTGGCCCACTGAAGCTGTGAGACAATTTTTAGGGTTTAAGCCTTCTAAACTCGAGGTGAATTTTTATACAGCAATAGACAGCAAGGGCAGATACTGGGACCCGGACACGGGTGCACCTTAGCAAATACCGAGCTAGGTGGCGTGGCTTCAGGGACAGACAGCAGGTGCTGTCTCCCTCCTTCACTCTCTCTCCTCACCCTCACTCTGGGAAGCAAGCTCCCACTGTGACCAGCTCCACAGAGAAGTCCTTGCGACAGGGAACGGCTGTCTCTGAACCCCAGGCAGGGAGGAGCCTGCCCACAGCTGCTGAGAATGCCGGAAGTGGCTCTGCCTTTTTCTTTTAAGGACACTTGTCATTGGATTTAGGGCCCGGCCAGACAATCCAAGATGATTTCATCTCAAGATCCTTAACCTAATTACATTGGCATAGACACTTTTTCTAAATAAGGTCACATTCACAGCTTCCAAGATTTGACATGGACATATTTTCTTTTTTCAGGGGGGTGGGGAGCGAGTAGTGTGGGGAGGGCATGCAACCTGTCACAGTGAGTCAACTATTATTATTGTTCGTCTTCTTTTTCCAGGATCATACAGCCCAGATTCAAACAGGTGGTCTCTCCTCAGGGCCCCTGCTGTTGAACATTTTATAAAGTTGGTTATGTTACAGGCTCACTGTGAGGGTTCAAACTAAAGTATATGAAGCACCAAATATGATCCCAAATATGTAAATTTTTTATTATTAATATGTTTTAGGTATTCAGATGTATGGTGGAATTCTTAGCCAAGTTCAGAGAGCTCATGTCCTCCAATCAACACGATTTCCAATTATAGATTGATTTCTCACCATTAAATTCAGACTCTAGACCCTGACAGAATGGGGCTTTGAAGCCAGAGAAATATCATTGCTCTGAGTGGCAGGACGAGAATTCTAACCTTGGGTTGCCTGGCTTACATTTCAGAAATGGAGAGGAACTGGTGCAGTAAATATTTAATGTGACATAATGTTAGCTTACACCAATTAGGAGTCTCTGGGTCAACTACAAGGAGGGGTGAAAAACCATCCTCTGGGCCGTGTGAGTCAACCCAGTCATGCCTTCAGCTTTCTCACTGCATGGGCTTCAGAGGCCTTGGGAAAGGAGCACTTGAACACGGGCAGCTGTTATCCAGGCAGCTCTACACTGAATATCCTCTTGCTCTGTCGACACGGGAACGTGCACCTGAAGGACAGGCTGCTTCGAGTGTGGCTGCTCGGGGAGAATGGTTCCCAGTGCCACACGAGGCTCATTACAGATAAGTGTTACCCACTTCCTTGTTGTCCGCCTCAGTTGGCCGGATAAGCAGGGACTCAGGAAGTTCTCAGAACGCTGTCCACCAGTGCACTGTGTGTCTACTGTTTTCTCCAATGTGGTGGTGACCACTTCAGTCCTGAAATACCTGTGGGATAGGGACCACCAGCTTTCCTTCCAAGGCAGAGCCCCACTCCAGTGTCATTCGGGCCAACATGCTTACAGACCCGGGGCTGGCAGAGTTGCTGGCTTCTACGCCTTTCACCTTGCTCTGCAGCTGTGGGGCTCTCTCCTGCACTATAACCTGCTCACCTCTGTGTCTTCCATAGTGCCTGTTCTAGGGTAGTGCCAGCAGGAGGAAGTGTGATAAGGAGGCAGGGATATCAAACTGGACCACAGGACTGGGAGTTCAATATGGACTCAATTATGTGCCAGCTCTAAGGTTTATCAAGTACCTAAGCCTTTGCAATCGTCATCTGTAATTTAGCTGTACTGCTAATAGCATTGGTTTTGTTTATTCCACAGAATTGTTGAAGGGATTAAGTGAAAACATAATTTACATAATAAACTGCAAAGCCCTGTGTAATAAATTAGGATATTAGCTGATACAGAAACACATGAATTATGGAATTCTTTAGCTCTGCAAATCCTTCTTGCAAAAGAAGGCAAAAAGCAAAAAAAAAAAAAAANAATGATAAAAAAAAAAAAAGAAAGAAAAAAAAAAAAAAAAAAAAAAGAAAAAAAAAAAAAAAAAAAAAAAAAAAAAAAAAAAAAAAAAACAAAAAAAAAAAAAAAAAAAAAAAAAAAAAAAAATCCAAATACACAAACAGTAGTAATAAAGAAAACAAGCAAATAACCTTATTTATGTACTCCAAAAAACAAAAAATGTTGTGACAAAATAACCTAATCATCCGACAAATCTACCTTAATGAATGTCTCTCTCTAGTCTTTGTATCCTGGTGTTTATCATTCCTTTAGTTGACAAACCCCATTCTCTTCATAATTATTCACATTTTCTCTGGGTTCCTATTTTATTAAATTGCAATATTTCTGGGAAAGGTGGCCTTTGGCTTGAATTCAGCCTGAGGTAGAAGAACAGCTTTCCATGGGAGTGGAGTGTACAAGGTTTGTTGGTTTAATCTGAGGATTGGCAAAGTGACCCAAGAGCTAAGAATTTTTCCTTTTTTTAAGTGCTGAAAAGAATGTAAAAAATAATATTTTATGAAGCATGAAAAATTTTATGAAATTCAAATTTCTGTGGCGATAAATAAACTATTGTAATACAGCCACACCCACTCACGTACTATTCATTGTCTATGGCTGTTGCAGGGGCAAAATTGTGAGAGATATCCTGTGGCCTTCAGGGCTGGAATATTTACTTTCTGATCCTTTAAAGAAGAAGTATGCTGACTTGGTTAAATTCATTTCTTCCCTTTTTTCGGTGCTGAATATTGAGCACCTGCTTGAGGNCACACCCACTCACGTACTATTCATTGTCTATGGCTGTTGCAGGGGCAAAATTGTGAGAGATATCCTGTGGCCTTCAGGGCTGGAATATTTACTTTCTGATCCTTTAAAGAAGAAGTATGCTGACTTGGTTAAATTCATTTCTTCCCTTTTTTCGGTGCTGAATATTGAGCACCTGCTTGAGGCTGGTAACAGTGAGTTGAGAAAGCCCTCAAAAATTTTACTTTCATTGGCAAAAAAAAAAAAAAAAAAAAGACAAGTAGCCAGATCATTAAAGGACCCCATCCAGGCTGGGAAGAGAGAAAGGCAGGAGCAAGTTTGTGGGACCCACAGTCCCAGATCAGGAAAGTTGAGGTTGACCTGATGGCCACGATGGCAGCTCACCTGCCCACCTGTCCATGGGTGAATGCTTCCCTCTGTCTGGCTAGTCTCCAGCACACCTTCCTTCAGACATGATGTGTCTTCATGATAGAATCCTATGATTTTCAGAGCTCTCTGGCATGTTCTATAGCCAATGTGTAGGAGGTATGGCCACTGAAGGCCATTCTCACTTCCCTATAGATGGAAGCTCCCTACTTCTGAATTTGGATGCAGATTTGGGGGGGTGCCCCCCTCCATGGCTTCTACAGAAGCTGGTTCGGAAGTAGTTTGGGGAGATTTTCCAGGAGCTGACTTTGCAACTAAGATAGCCTAGCTTCATGTGCTCCTTCTTTGTAGCTATAGTCCTGGAGGAAAGCAGCCCCCTCAGCATCTCTTGTTTCTTTTTCAAAAGCTTCTTTACCAGCTCTTCCCATGAGGTGTCCCCCATTGAGCAATTTGCCAGCTGTTCTCTGCTGCTCTATAAGAAGGTCTCTAGGACCTAGAAACAGGGCTGGGATAGGTTGAGGCCATAAGGCACTTATCTTGGACACAACACTCAAGCAGTCACCAAAACAAACCCCCAGTGGTCATGATAAAAAAAAAAAATCAGAGTGCAGTATTTTAAAAATATAAAAATTAATGTAAAAATTGATAATGAACAGAAGTCAGGATTACTCACAGTGCTTTGCAGAGCTATATCAGAGTCTGAGAAAAGCTGAGAAGCAGGAAAAGGAAGGGTTGAGAAAAATCACAGGGAATAGCTGCCTTCTTTGAAAATGGTAAATTCCAGGGAAATCCAAGGGTGGAGGTCATTGTAGAAGCCACGTCTGTGTGGAGTTTTGGAAATATTTGATAGCACTCAAATTGAAGCCAGACAATGAGAGTCCTAGCTTTGTCTGTCTCCTGCCTTGTTGAGTGCCTTTAGAAGTCACGTCTCTACCCAGGGCCTCAGCTTCCCCACTGTAAATGAAAGAGGATGGGTCAGGCTAGACGGATTTATTCTAACCATGGAGTGTTGCTATGCTGGCTCTCAGTTGGAGCTGAATTATAAACACACAAGACTAATGCGGGTCTCCACCCCTCAGTTCCCCCAAGGTGTGAGGACAGGTATTGTGTAATTCCCTCCAGAGCAGCACTCTTGTCTGTGGGGGCTGGGGACTGCCTGGAAGTCATTTCGGCTCTAGGGGCATGAGTTCACCCTTCCCAGACTGGCAGTTTCTGTAAGCATTTTCTCCATATTAACTGTGAGGTGCTGGTGGAGGGGCTGACCATTGAAAAGCTGCAAGGTTGTCAGGAGTTTCTCAATGGGGAGCCACCAGTCACTGGGATCTTAGAGGCATTGTGTACAAAGTGCTTGCAACATCCTGTTACCATTGGAAAGCCATGCCCTGCCCCCAGCTGGCAAGCCACAGCCCATTGAAAGGAATGAGTTTAGAAAAAGATTTCATTTAATGACTGGCATGTGTTGAAACAGGATGTTCTACCTTCCAACGTGCTTTCTAAGGGCTTAGTCTTAAGTTTTTATCACAGATAAGAATAGTCAAAGGGGAAAATTAGACGTTATTCTGTTTTTATAACCTCAGGACATTGCATTTACTATATGTAAATTATGTTCTCAGATCTTCCTTCCTCCCTTGAATTCAAGTTCCTCCAGGGCAGGAAATGAGCAAAATTCATTTCTGTATTATCTTTGCTTATCACAAAACCTGGTACAAAACATATAGTCAATAATATATTCCACATGAATATATTATTTGAAACGAAATCAAACTCATGTAATCATAAAGAGTAGGCGATATTGGAAATCAAATATGCATTTTACAAACTCGGGAGCAGAAGCCAAGTTTTCATAGCAATTTAGTGGAAGAAATGAAGCCAATAATACAGTTTGCTTTTAGTGCTTTTAGTGACCTGTGGAGCAAACAGATAATAGGTGTCACCTGACTCCAGGTGGGAATTCAACTTTGCCTAGAAGTTCAACTAAAGATGCTTCTGAAATATTCAAATATAAAGTGGAGGATTCGGTATAAAGAAGCAAGGAATGACGGTTTTGCAATGAATATGCTTGATCCTCTACAAAAAAACACACGTTAGACGGGGAAGCAGGCAATCTGTGTGCTGAAAACATACTGCTGACAATCTGTGTGACCTTACACAAGTGATTAAACCTTCTCTAGTCTGCTTCTTCTCTAATAAAACAGAAAACATCATTTCCAGTATTTTATAATTCTGAAAGTGCATGTTTACAAAATTTAGTAGGAAGTAGCTCAAAGGGTCAGAAAGCTATATGGTTCATGTTGAAATATTAATCCTTAGGAGGGAGCAAGTGAGTAATATGTCAAAATGCTTTATGATTCTCATTCTTAAGGCTTCTTTGTGTTACAGTTTTCTTCCAATTCCAATATGAGGGGAGACTGGGAGGCTGCGGGAGCTTGCTAAGGCTTGCTGTAGTCAGCCAGAGGCAAAAGGACCTGCATTTTCCTTGGAAACAAAGTGAAGAGTTTCCCAAACAGGGAAATTGCCTAAATTATGCAACATACTTTTCTCTTCCAATCTCTCCATTCTGGTTGAAGTGATTCATGATTTTGGTTTCATCTTATCCTACCTTGCCTTCTGGGCCGATAGGTTTCTCTTTGAAATAGTAAACAGGGACTTTGTTTTCAGATCTGAGTTCTAAACTCAGACCTACCACTTACTTTGTGACCCTGGGAAAATCATCTAAATCAGTTGAAACATAGTTTTTATTTTTTATTTTTATTTTTTTTATTCATAAACTGGATAGATTCCCTACTGATGATAAATAATTCAAACTGATTTCTAAGGTGACTAAACCACGTTGGATGTTCAGTGATTGCTGATCTACTTTGAAAAAGATTCTTCTTTGCTATTAAAAGAGTTTTTGATTTACTCTGGTTTCTCTGAAGACAGGTTTTTGTCTCTCTAAATCTTGCATATATGCATCCGTTCATTCCAACTTTTGTCTTTTTTGATATTTAGCCAGTATAAATTCTGGGCTCACTTCAAAGGAGCTACTTTGCTAGATAAATCCCCTGGATCAGATGTAGGCAGAGGACTTGGTTGAAGTCATTTTTTCCCCCTACCTGTTGGTGCTGATAATTAGGGATCGATTAGAGAAGCTTGTTTGGAAGGAAAACCTCATGAGCATGTTTTATCTTGTACATAATAAAAAAACAGCTGCAAAGACATCAAATATTGGACTTACAGACATAAGAAACAGTAACAACTATCATTATTCTATTTATTTAGGTAACAGATACACTTTGAAGGAACTCCAGGAAAGAGGAAATTACAAAAAGTATCAGTCTAGCTTTGTACAAGAGTCCATTAGAATACTCAAGTGAAAAACACAGTAAGTGTAGTTTAAAAATCAAATGCAGTTTTGACATAGCAAGAAAACTATACTGCTGCTGCTGCTAAGTCGTTTCAGTCATGTCTGACTCTGTGCGACCCCATAGACGGCAGCCCACCAGGCTCCCCCGTCCCTGGGATTCTCCAGGCAAGAACACTGGAGTGGGTTGCCCTTTCCTTCTCCAATGCAGGAAAGTGAAAAGTGAAAGTGAAGTCGCTCAGTTCGACCCTCAGCGACCCCATGGACTGCAGCCTTCCAGGCTCCTCCGTCCATGGGATTTATACAGTCAGTGTCAAATTCTTTCTGAATTGAAAGACCGTAAGTTTTACTGAATGAAACATATAAAGATACAACTATGCAAAAAATATGAAAGAGAGAAAAGAAACAGAGAGCAAGGGGCTTCATAGACATTTGAATAGAATTCTAGAAAAAGGGTAGGATGCAGAAGAGCCACTATTTGAAGAGAATTGACTGATCATTCTTCAGAACCAATGGGAAACATCAATCCACAGAAAGAAGTCAAGGATATCTTCAATAAAATGAAAAGAAATACCTCTAGGCACATCACAGGAAACACAGAAGCAAACATAAAACCAAAATAAAACTCTAAATCTGTGAGAAAAATAAAAAAAAANCAACTTTTTCACTCTCTTCTTTCACTGTCATCAGAGGCTTTTTAGTTTTCTTTTCACTTTCTGCCATGAGCTGATTAGAAATACACAAATATGAGAAAGCGAAGGCCTTCTTTGTCTCTTGCCCTGTTAGAAGGTATAGGAGAAGAAAGACTTTATTTCTACAGAGTTATCAGGAAGTCCAATCCCCCTATTTTATAGTTTCATGGCTTTCTTATACAGGGTCCAAAAGAATCTGAACCCCAGTATCCTAAGGCATTAAGTTGGAATTCAGTTCAATTGTAAGTCTTGATCACGTGCTCCCTCCCCTCCTGCAGTTTTTGATTCAATGAGCCTGGGGTGGCATTCCAAAAATGTCCATTTTTAGTAAGTTTTCAGGTGATGCTGCTGGGTATGCCAGGTCACACTTGGAAGACCACTGTGTAAAGCACCTGTTGTATGTAATGAAATAACTTCTTTCCTATGCATCAGTTACCACATTCGTGACTATTCTTGGGAGAACTGAGAAAACAGACACTCAAATCACTTTCTGTGCCCTGTGGTTCAGGTGAGACATCCTGCTTCTGAGAGATGGCATGATTTCCCAGGGACTTACTTCTGGTCTCCAGACTCAGATCGCCAACTGTCTATTCAACACGCCCATTTGGATTTATAATANTCGTGACTATTCTTGGGAGAACTGAGAAAACAGACACTCAAATCACTTTCTGTGCCCTGTGGTTCAGGTGAGACATCCTGCTTCTGAGAGATGGCATGATTTCCCAGGGACTTACTTCTGGTCTCCAGACTCAGATCGCCAACTGTCTATTCAACACGCCCATTTGGATTTATAATAGGCATCTTAAAGGTCAGCCTCCAAAACTGAACTCCTCCATGTGTGTAAATGCCTATTTTTTTTTTTTTTTACCATCTCAAGTGTTCCAGTAAATCTCAGATTTTTTTCTCCAGTTGCTCAGAACCTTGTAGTTAAACTTAACTATGTTCTTTCTCTCAAACTCCCTGTTAAATCCATAAGCCAGTCTGTCAAACAGCCACAATAATTGTCCTTTCTGCTGCAACCCTCAAGTCTATTCTTAGTCCACTGTCCAGAGCCTCTCATGGCTTTCTTTCCATCTTGCTCAGAAGGAAATAGCAAGTCCTGACCATGACTCATGGGCTTCCCTGGTCACAGCGGCTCCTCTCCTGGTGGAGACCTCCCAGGCCTGCTGATTTGCTTTCTGTCCCTTAAAGTAACACACAGCTGTGGGAGTCTGCACTTCCCAGAATGCACCTCACTTGGACACTCCTAGCTTCCTCCCTCTGGATATGCCCCCAGCTCTCTCCATCACATCCTTCACACCACGGTTCAGGTCATCTTCCCTGT
>SJYA01001704.1:1512120-1562112 GCA_006410615.1 Neotragus moschatus | reverse complement strand
ACTCTTTGCGACTCCATGAATCGAAGCACGCCAGGCCTCCCTGTCCATCACCAACTCCTGGAGTTCACTCAGACTCATGCCCATGGAGTGAGTGATGCCATCCAGCCATCTCATCCTCTGTCATCCCCTTCTCCTGCCCTCAATCCCTCCAAGCATCAGAGTCTTTTCCAATGAGTTGACTCTTCGCTTGAGGTGGCCAAAGTACCGGAGCTTCGGCTTCAGCATCATTCCTTCCAAAGAAATCCCAGGGCCTATCTCCTTCAGAATGGACTAGTTGGATCTCCTTGCAGTCCAAGGGACTCTCAAGAGTCTTCTCCAACACCACAGTTCAAAAGCATCAATTCTTTGGCTCTCAGCCTTCTTTACAGTCCAACTCTCACATCCATACATGACTACTGGAAAAACCATAGCCTTAACAAGACAAGACGGACCTTAGTCGGCAAAGTAATATCTCTGCTTTTGAATTTGTTTGTTGTTCTTCTCCTGCAGTAAAAGTCTCATGTGAATAAGCTTTTTTGTTTTTAATAACCTAATCTTCAGCACCTGGAACTGTTCCTCTTTGTAGCAGGTTCTCAGTAGTTTGGGAATAGATGAATTTTAAAGAATGAAAGGCCAAGGCTTGGCAGCTGGAAGAGATCAGCCCCAGGACAGGAAAGGAGTTAAGGTGAGATGGAACCACCTTTCCCAAATGGCAAGCCTGTATTCTTTCTATTAAATCCACACCAGTTTTGAGGCTCTTCAGCCTTCAAGAAAGAAGTATGGCCTCTGCTTGAACTGAGAGAACGTGGGCTTAAAATAACTGTGGGTCACGGCCCTCTCTGAACCTCCTTCCTTCCTGTAAGGCCCGAGGTTGTTCCCATAGTCTCTCCCAGAGGACATTAGCAATGTGGCTTGTATTTGAGGGTCCCTGGGAAGACAAGAGCTTGCATTCCTCCGGGTGTGAGAGGAGCCCAGTCCCAGGGCCTGTCCCATGTGACTTGAGGAAGTGGCCTGGCTATTTCCAGAAGGTCTGGGTCACAGGAGTCATGTCATTGCTTGGATTAGTTTTCTGTTAATGACTAAGATGGTGCTGGCAAGAAGCACTCTTTGCACGATTCACTGTCAGCTCAGGGATTCACTGTGCTAAGTTGCTTCCATCATGTTCAACACTTTGCAGTCCTGTGTACTGTAGCCCTCTGTCCACGATGATTCTCCAGGCAAGAATACTGGAGTGAGTTGCCATGCCCTCCTCCAGGGGATCTTTCTAAGCCAGGGATTGAGCCCATATCTCTTACTTCCCCTGCATTGGCAGGCAGGTTCTCTACCACCAGTGCCACCTACAAAGTCCAAAGTGTTAGTCGTTCAGTCGTGTCCAACTTTTGTAATCCCAAGGACAGTAGCCCTCTGTTCCTGGGATTCTCCAGGCAAGAATGCTGAAGTGGGTTGCCATTTCCTTTTCCAGAGACTCTTCCAGATCCAGGGATGGAAGCTGTGTTCCCTGCATCACCTGCATTGGCAGGCAGGTTCTTTGCCACTGAGTCACCTGGGAAGTCCAAAATGTTAGTTGCTCAGTTGTGTCCATCTCTTTGGGACCCCATGGACTATAGCCCACCAGGCTCATCTGTGCATGGAATTCTCCAGGCAGGGATACTGGAGTGGGTATCATTTCCTTTCTGGAGGGAATCTTCCCAACCCAAAGATTGAATTCGGGTCTCCTGAATTGCAGGCAGATTATTTACCATCTGAGCCACCAGGGAAGCTAGCTCCTGCCCAAATACCATGTCCTGTTCTAATGCTATTCTAATCATCCTCAGGGGTGTGTTCATCTACCCAACAACTGTTTATTTCACACCTACTCTGTGCTCCACTCTAGGCTAAGTGAGGGATCCTGACAAATTATGAGTAATATTGACATGATTCCTGTCCTCAAAAGTTTCTGAAAAGCAATAACAATCTTACTGATAGGTGACATCTGGAATTTTCCCTGTAATGTGGAATATAAGAGAAACAGAAGTTGGGGTGGAGACAAAAGATGCCAGAGACTCTGATGTGATCTCACATCTCTTGCTTTACAGGTGAGGAAACTGAAGCTCAGGGCTGGTACCCTTTTCTGTCCTTAAAGAGTGGCCTGATGCACAGGTCATGGTACACCCATGCCCTGGGGTGTGCATGTATTGTGTGCATAGCCCAACTCAAGAAATAGTCCTTTGAAGTTCCCAATGCAAAGATTGCCTAATAATAATTATTATTGTAACATAATGGCAATATAATATAATAATATAATAATGATGAATTACAGTAATTATCGGCTATGTACCATATATAGAGAAGGCAACCCACTCCAGTTACTCTTGCCTAGAAAATCCCATGGACGGAGGAGCCTGGTAGGCTGCAGTCCATGGGGTCTCGAAGAGTCGGACATGACTGAGCAACTTCACTTTCACTTTCCTGCATTGGAGAAGTGTTCTTGCCTGGAGAAGCCCAGGGATGGGGGAGCCTGGTGGGCTGCCATCTATGGGGTCGCATAGAGTTGGACACGACTGAAGTGACTTAGCAGCAGCATATACCATATATGTATACAG
This sequence comes from Neotragus moschatus, assembly GCA_006410615.1. Taxonomy (NCBI): domain Eukaryota; kingdom Metazoa; phylum Chordata; class Mammalia; order Artiodactyla; family Bovidae; genus Neotragus; species Neotragus moschatus. Next base: position 1,559,551 of record SJYA01001704.1, on the reverse strand, counting down.
CAGACAGATAATGAAAATCAATGACTATAATTTAATAACAAGTGTATTAAACAAGGCCAGGTTTAGATCCTCAAAAGAGATTGACAATTAATATTGATAGCAAGGTGGCTCTGCTGAATTTTTTTTGAGACCACCCCTCCACCATCTCTAGTATCTTTCAGGCCACATAGTCTCATTTGCCCTCCAGACGGGAAAGAATAGAAGCCAGGCTCAATACAGAAGGCCAGTTTCACCAGCTGATAAACCAATGGGTAGACAGTAGTCCGCCCAGGGACACTTATGTCTGGCCTTCCCCCTCCTCTCTTCATCATATTTCTTATAAAAATTGGCTGTTCCCTTGCTTCTTGTGCAAAGCAAATAGACTGTTCATAAGAAAATAGCAAAACAAAGTCTTCCTGGATCTAGTAACAGATTCCCAGAAGACTTGTGTGTCTCTCTCCCTCCCTGTATGTCTCTGTTTTTGTCAGAAAGGGCATTAGGTTTTGCCAGGAATGCATATGGACATTTTACTTGAACTTTACAAATATTGATTTTTATCATGAATGTATCCCATGTATTAAGTGAGCTAAACCCACAGCTCCGAGATTTTCATTATAATGTATTGATATTTCCCCAATATGGCCATTTGATTCATAGAGCCAACTCATAGGAAAAGACCCTGATGCTGGGGGAGATTGAAGGCAAAAGAAGTGGTCCACAGAGGATGAGATGGTTAGATAGCATCACCAAGTCAGTGGACTTGAATTTGAGCAAACTCTGGGAGATAGTGGAGGACAGAGGAGCCTGGCGTGGTGCAGCCCATGGGGTTACAAAGAGTTGGACATGACTTAGCAACTGAGCAACAACAGCAAATACTAATAGAACTCTACATTTGAATACTATATAATACACAAAAAGGATAACACAATTATTTGAACTTATGAAGAAACCAATTTTAAAAAGTTTGATAACACATGTAACAGTATCTCCCAACGCCACCCTCAGTGATCCAGCCTCTGAATCGATATCCGATGTACTCTCCTTACTCACTGTGTGTACAATGGGGGTGAGAGTGTGTGACTCTTGAAGCCAGGCCATTCAAGACACTGTGGCTTCTCCTCGCCATCTCAGGCTTCTTGATACTGTTGAATACTAAGAGCTAACATTTTTAGAGCTCTTTGTACACTGTGCAGTGTCGCATCCAGGCAGAGAAAGGAGAATCAGGAACATACCNTACAATGGGGGTGAGAGTGTGTGACTCTTGAAGCCAGGCCATTCAAGACACTGTGGCTTCTCCTCGCCATCTCAGGCTTCTTGATACTGTTGAATACTAAGAGCTAACATTTTTAGAGCTCTTTGTACACTGTGCAGTGTCGCATCCAGGCAGAGAAAGGAGAATCAGGAACATACCCATCCTGGGTCTACAAGGGGAAGAGACAAGCCAGGACAAGTGGGAGGATGAACCCACAGAAAAACTAAACTCTCTGTGTTTGCAAAGCAGATTGAGAAGCCGCCTGGCAAGGAACAACTGGAGAAGAATATTAATTTATTCCAATAAAAACCAATATGGATAACGCTAATGGTGGGAAGCCCAGTGGCAGAGCTTATTCTCATGTAACGACTCTGAATCTGTGGTTGGTGAGAGAATAGAGCCCCCAAAGTTGTTGCTACATCTTGATGGCTGTCTCTGTTGCAGCTCAGAGTCTAGCCAGCCATGTTTCAGTGGCATGTTGCACACTACTTATTCTAACGTCTTGTCACTGTGGACTTAGATTTCTTCATGGCAATTGTGACCTTTAAAATTTGTTGCAGAGAAGCCAGGTGTGCAGAGTCTGTTCAGATGGAAAAACTATGCCTTCTGCATGCCTCTACTTCCTCCACTCTCCTCAGCCAGTGGCAGATCGTGAGGGATCCCTGCATTCAGAGTCCAGCTCTTACTGTCTAAACCAAGCATCAAGAGATACTGTCATTATACCTACACAGTCAATCAATTACAAATAAATATTGAAGCCCAGTACTCAGAAACTTGTTAACTTCCTTTCCTAAACAATCTAGTTCAAGACAAGTAATCAATTAGGATTACTTGGACTGGATGATATGCTTGAATTTTTGCACCATACGACGTTTCCATGTTTTTTACAAAACTCAAAACAAACTTTCAAACTTCATTTCAATTTTCATAAGCATTTCTAACAAAATTGACAATGATATTAATGTCATCCTAGGTTTTTCTATTACTGGATCATTTTGACACTAGGTGTATTTTTCACATCGTTGTATGAGTAAGTGGCATCCTCTCTGTTTTGTGGATGTGGGATCGTGACTCAGACATGGCACATGGCAGGTACAGGGTTATCACTGCAGGACTCCAGGGAATTTTATGCCCAACATCACATAAACAGCTAGTGGTGGGGACTGCATGTAAACCTATCTTGATCTCTAAGCAAAGCCCCCCCCCCTTTTTTCCCACCAGGTCAGATATTCTTTTGTTTCTCACATTAGAAGTTTTTTTTTTGACAATGGAGGTGGGCATTAGGTTTGAAGAGACACAGCAGAGCTTTTGAAAAACTCATTTCTTCCTAAGCTCTTCCAGAGAAGAAAGGAGAATTAATGAGAGGGTGGATATGGAGGGGGTGGCGAGGAAGTCAAAGGCTGCAGTGTTACTTGAGTGAGAAGGGAGGATTTAAAACTTTAAAAGGTGGAGGACAGAAGGGAGCTGTTGGTGTCAGTGGGCAAGAATTTCCCTGAAACAGCTGCAAGGGCAGTTGAAGCCATTTGAGATTCAGAATCTGTCTCATGTCGGAGTTTGACTGGACATTTGTTCTAGGTCAGCTCTGGTGAAAAAGGACCCCACACATGTGCACCAAGGAATGACAGGATGGAATAGCACAGCTAGGTGACATTTGCGCCTGGCGTTTATAGGGCTCAAGGAGGGCTGTCGTGTCCCTGCTGCAAATCCAAGCTGGCAGCTCCAGTTCGATAAGCCTTTGCTGTGAAGCCAGGTGTGTCTTCCTCCTCTGGGTCCGGGGAGGTCCAGGAGCTGGTTCCTTCCAGGATGTTGGCGGACTTCCAGGTAGAACTGTCTGGATTTATTGGTAACATATTTACAACAGAAATCCAACCTCAACCTTGCAGAACACGTGGCAGCCATTTGTATGAATCAACACTCCTGGCATTAGCGGGATTAAGTACAATGATTTTCACTTCCAGAAGGACACTAGTGATTATAAAAGCTGCCTTAGTTGTTTTTGAAGTAATTTTGTTTTTTTTTTTTTCACCCACCACCCTCCACTCTTAGGTTTCCTTACACATTCAGACATTTACAGTAAACAGGGATTAGCCTCAGCTAACCAAGAGAGGCTAGCAGATGGTTTTAATTAACTGTGTCTTAAAGAGAAAGGATTTAGCATAACGTGAAGATGATTTTCACAGAGCAGACTACACACCAGCGATGGTGCGGGCCTGGCCTGCTGCTCTCTGTTTCTGCCTGTCTTCATCCTTTTCCTCTTCATTTAGTATGCTTTCATTTATTTTTTTCAAAGAAGCAATTTAGAGTCACAAAATGAAACATTAATAATTTTGGTCACCTGAATATCTATGTGTAAAAGAATATAAACATATATAGATAGACACATATAGAGAGAATATAAAAATAAAGTCCATACAATATATCCTGCGTGATTCAGAAGTGTTCTTATATCTAAAACTTATATGAACAACATGGCTGCTCTGCTCAGCTGTGTCTGACTCTTTGTGACCCCATGGACTGTAGTCTCCTCTGTCCATGGGGTTCTCCAGGCAAAAATAGTGGAGTCAGTTGCCATTTCCTTCTCCAGGGGATCTTCCTGACCCAGGGATTGAACTTGTGCTTCCTGTATTGGCAGGCGGGTTCTTTACCATTGAGCCACCTGGGAGGCTGTTGACATATCTTCAGGTTGACCTTATTTAACCTCCACAGGAATCCATGTGATAGGGATTAGTATGCTTAATTTGCTGCTGCTAAGTCACTTCAGTCCTGTCCGACTCTGTGGGACCCCATAGATGGCAGCCCACTAGGCTCCCCCATCCATGGGATTCTCCAAGCAAAAACACTGGAGTGGGTTGCCATTTCCTTCTCCAGTGCATGAAAGTAAAAAGTGAAAGTGAAGTCACTCAGCCGTATCCGACTGTTAGCGACCCCATGGACTACAGCCCACCAGGCTCCTCCGTCCATGGACCCTCCAGGCAAGAGTCCTAGAGTGGGATGGCATTGCCTTCTTTACAGGTGAATAAACAAGGCTGAGAATCATCAGATGAGTTAGGTGTAAACAATACCAATAATTGTGCTTGCAGTGACTCTTACACACCATATACCCCAAAGTGTGGAATAGAAATCACTGTAAAAGCCTTGGAAAGCATAATTAAGAAATCATATTAAAAAGCTTGGTGAGTTTTAAAGGGCTCAGCAACTCTTTAGTGATTGGACAAGTGATAATTCATCTCACATGCCCTGAAGGGAGGGCTGGATAGTGGCCATATGTCATCACCATCATCATCGTCTTCTGAGCCAACTCTCACAGAACTAGTACTGGTTTAAATACTTTGAACATGTTAACCTGCTTATTCGAGAGCTTAGTAACAATCTTACAAAGTAAGTCCTACTCAGTTCAGTTCAGTCGCTCAGCCATGTCTGACTCTTTGCAACCCCATGAATCACGGCACTTTAGGCCTTCCTGTCCATCAGCAACTCCTGGAGTTTACTCAAACTCATTTCCATCAAGTCGGTGATGCCACCCAGCCATCTCATCCTCTGTCATCCCCTTCTCCTCCTGCCCCCAATCCCTCCCAGCATCAGAGTCTTTTCCAATGAGTCAACTCTTTGCATGAGGTGGCCAAGGTACTGGAGTTTCAGCTTCAGCATCAGTCCTTCCAATGAACACCCAGGACTGATTTCCTTTAGAATGGACTGGTTGGATCTCCTTGCAGTCCAAGGGACTCTCAAGAGTCTTCTCCAACACCACAGTTCAAAAGCATCAATTCTTTGGCTCTCAGCTTTCTTCACAGTCCAACTCTCACATCCATACATGACCACTGGAAAAAACATAGGCTTGACTGGATGGTCCTACTAGTATCCCTATTTTTACCACAAGAAACTTGAAATGCAGAGAAGCTAAGCATTTTCCATGGTCATGCAGCTAATAAATGGCAGATTCCAGGACTAGAATTTAAATCCAGGACTCTGGGCCAGAGGCCATGCTTATAACTGCTACACTGCCTACCTAGATATGGGGTTTCCAGGTGGCACAGTGCTAAAGAATCTGCCTGCCAACACAGGAGACACTCAAGAGATGCAGGTTCAATTCCCGGGTTGGGAAGATACCCTGAAGAAGGAAAGGGCAACTCACTCCAGTATTCTTGCCTGGAAGATTTCATGACAGAAGGAGCCTGGTAGCCTGCAGTCCAGAGGGTGGTGAAGAAGTCAGACATGATGGAGCATACATGTACTGAGATATGGTAGGAATTGACCTCAGGTGTGAACTTTCTGTCTGAAGACCTGAGAGTCAGACTGGGTAGACAATTTACATAGAATGTAGCATAGTCAGCATATTTCCAAGAGTGCTTAGGAGGGCCTTCTTCTTCTTCTTCTTCTTTTTTGCATGAAACAGAAGTCACTCAGAACCTCTATCCAGATTCCAACAGGCCAGATTAGGATGGAGAATTCCATGTTCTCAGTCCTCCAGAGTCGAATACACACCCACAGAAGGAAGGGAGTGGCTACATGAAAAAGAGATTAGGATTTATGGTGGGCTCATTGTGGCCCCCTGGTGGCTCAGATGGTAAGGCATTCAACTGCGTTGCTGGAGACCTGGGCTGAGTAGATCCCCCTGGAGAAGGGAAGAGTTACCCACTCCAGTGTTCTTGCCTGGAGAATCCCATGGACAGAAGAGCCTGGTGGGCTATAGTCCACGGGATTGCAAAGAGTCACACATAACTGAGCAACTTTCACTCAGTATGGCCCCCAACTAGAACAAGTTTTAATCCATGGAATTTGTCCCCCTATGTGGTAAAATTCTACAGAGGTGATTAAAGATTTTAAGATAAGGACAAATCTTGGGTTATCTGGGTGGACCCTAAAATCTATAATAAATATCCTTTTACAGAGAGAGGCAGAGAGAGATCAGACCCACAGATGGGAGAACCATGAAGATGAATGTAGACATCAAGAGTGAAGCAGCTATAAGCCAGGGACCACTGGCAGCATGCAGGGCTGGAAGAGGGCAGTAATAGATGGGGATTTCAAAAGCCCCCAGAGGGACCTTGGCACTACTGAGTCCGTGATCTCAGCCCGGAGATAATGACTTGGAACTTCCATCTTCCAGAACTATCAGAGAATAAATTTCTGTTGTTTTAAGGCACCATGTGGTAACTTGTTACAACACCACAGGAAACTAATACAGGCTCTTAAGTTGTGGTCTAGAGAGAGAGAATGGAGAAGGCAGTGGCACCCCACTCCAGTACTCTTGCCTGGAAAATCCCATGGACGGAGGAGCCTGGTAGGCTGCAGTCCATGGCCTCGCTAAGAGTCGGACACGACTGAGCGACTTCACTCTCACTTTTCACTTTCATGCATTGGAGACGGAAATGGCAACTCACTCTAGTGTTCTTGCCTAGAGAATCCCAGGTACGGGGGAGTCTGGTGGGCTGCCGTCTATGGGGTAGCACAGAGTCGGACATGACTGAAGTGACTCAGCAGCAGCAGAGATAGAGAGAGATCTACTATTCTTGTGGAAAAGAAAAAAAGAAAAACAACGTCTAGAGTATGCCTGGCTGAGAGAAGCAAAGGACAGTGACGAGAGCCATAAAGAGTAGATTCTTAGGAAGTCATCTGCAGCACCATCCCCTCTTATATATATGGTAGCTGACGCTTTCCTCCAAAGATGAAGAACCGGGGTGGATCCTGGGATTTCATATAACCATAAGCTTGACAAACTTGATTTACAAGCGGAAATTCAAAGGAAGACAAGGTCAGTTCTGGCTGGAGATCAGGGCCCCACAGAGGAGTTGGTACTTGAGGCTCAGTTCAGTTCAGCTCAGTCTCTCAGTCATGTCCGACTCTTTGCGACCCCCATGGACTGCAGCATGCCAGGCCTCCCTGTCCATCACCAGCTCCCNAAGACAAGGTCAGTTCTGGCTGGAGATCAGGGCCCCACAGAGGAGTTGGTACTTGAGGCTCAGTTCAGTTCAGCTCAGTCTCTCAGTCATGTCCGACTCTTTGCGACCCCCATGGACTGCAGCATGCCAGGCCTCCCTGTCCATCACCAGCTCCCGGAGTTCACCCAAACCCATGTCCATTGAGTTGGTGATGCCATTCAGCCATCTCATCCTCTGTCGTCCCCTTCTCCTGCTCTCAATCTTTCCTAACATCAAGGGTCTTTTCAAATGAGTCAGCTTTTCACATGAGGGGGCCAAAGTATTGGAGTTTCAGCTTCAGCACCAGTCTTTCCAATGAACATTCAGGACTGATTTCCTTTAGGATAGACTGGTTGGATCTCGTTGCAGTCCAAGGGACTCTCAAGTTTGGAGAACTTGGACAATGAGTGAGTTTCAGTGAGAGAGAGAGCTGTGAAGGGAGAAGGAGGCCAAGTCAGGCAGAGACACAAGAGTGGGAAAGCAGAGGCCATGTGACTTTCTCGTCTAGGTCAGCCGTGGAAATGGATGAAACAGTTGTGTCATCCGCCTACTGTCCACCTGTCTCCAGGCTGAGCACAGGTGAGACTCTGATAAATGTCCCTGAGAGTTCTTTTCTGAAGGATTCAGCCAAATCCAGCAGCCAGCTCAGAAATGAAGGTCATCTTGTGTTTCAGAAAAGTCCCTCCTGCAGTAAAAATAAACGCAGTCATAGGGAGCAACGCTTCATGTCCCGTTTCAGGAGGTTCCAGCATGGGAGTTTCTGTCTTCTTTTGTTCTTCATCAGATTCAGGGATTTCACCCCAGGGTGATAGAGCTAACATCACCTGACCTGTTCGCGCATCCTTTCATTTCTGAAGGGAAGTGTGCATCCTTAACTCAATACAGGTTCAAAAATGTAACCCAGATGACTGCTCTTTGGTACATTTCAAGCCAATGTTTTGTCTATCTCAGATCTGAAACAGGAGACCACACAGGGCAGCATGGAGAGATAGAGACAGGGAGACAGAAAACGTGGGCTCTAACTCGGACTTGTTTGCTTGGAGCCATTTGACTATGCCAAGTCATTTAGCCTCTCTGGCAGGGCTGACTAATCTGCTGGGCACAGCAAACACAGTGCTGAGATTTCAGGAGTCCACAAGAATATTTTAATTTCTTTTCATAAAATCAAAAGAAAAAAATGAACCTTCAGGTCAAAGGAAACAGTTTAATACATATTATCAACGTTTTTGTCTTTATACCCATTCAGTATAAACTAATAGTTTAATATTTTATCATAGACAAAGGCCCAGGAAGGCCAAAGTGCTTCAGGTCCAAGAAAGTCATAACATAGCCCCTTTCTTGGTCCTTAGTTTTCTTACTTGAGCTTCCCTGGTACCTCAGATGGTAAAGCATCTTCCTGCAAAGCGGGAGACCTGAGTTTGATCCCTGGGTCAGGAAGATTCCCTGGAGNGCTTGTATTTCTTCCAGTCCAGCGTTTCTCATGATGTACTCTGCATGTAAGTTAAATAAGCAGGGTGACAATATACAGCTTTAACGTACTCCTTTTCCTATTTGGAACCAGTCTGTTGTTCCATGTCCAGTTCTAACTGTTGCTTCCTGACCTGCATACAGATTTAATTAACATTAGAGGTCATTAGGATGAGACCCTAATCAAGTGGGTCTGGATTAGAAGCGGATCTTAAAAGAAGATGGCACACTGGAGTTCCACATATACACAGAGGAATGATCTTGTGAGAACACAGGGAGAAGGTCACCGTGTACAAACCAGGAAGAGATGTCTCACCAGAAATCAAATTTGCTTGCAACTCGACCATGAACATCCAGCATCCAGAAGTGTAAAAAAAAAAAAAAAAAAAGGTTAAGCCATCTAGCCTGTGATATTCTTTTGGAGATATGATATTCTTATGTGATATGGCTACCACAGCAGCAATGCTCTAAGAACCAGAGGGCTCAACACCTGGGGATGTCCCTGCCCCAAAGAGGCACAGAGCAGAGTCATGGGACAGGAGGCACCAGCATTCATGAGAAGCTCTCTGGTGACGTCCTCTCCAGATGAGGCTTGTCAGCAGAAGATGCTGAGATAGTGCCAGGACACTTCTATGCAAGACTGAAGATGCAGAAAGAACAGAGGCCAGGAGACTGGTGTGAAACCTTAAGACAAGTGGACTGAGATTCCTGTGATGGACAACACAGCTAGATAGGCAGGACACTGGCGGTGCCTAGTTAACCACGGTACTCCCAACAGAGTGCCTTCACCCCTTGATTTCGACTCCTCAGCTCTCAGCTGCCTCAGCACTTCTTTGACAAGTTTTGGGATCTGGCTTTTCCAGTTTTGCACAGTAGAAATGCTGGTCTGTCACTTCTAGTATCGCTAGAAGTCAGGAGACAATATATTTCTAAATATGGGGCTCACAAAAGGAAAGAAATTCCTGGGAGGGAATTTCTGGGAGTAAACAGACTGGGCATTAATGTACAACGTGAGAACTCAGATGGTCTTTTTGCTTTATTGTTTGTCATTCTCTGTGTTCCTTAATCCAAATTCCTTAGAGACATAACTTTCGACCAGACTCGGGGTGAAAATGACTTGTAATAATGGAGCTATGAGGCATAATAGAACAAGAAAAGTTTACTTTAGTCAGATAATGAAGATAATGGAGCTCTAACCCTGACCCTGTTACCTACCGATAAGGAACCCTTCACATTTGAACATTAGTTTTCCCTCTTTTACAGTGCTTGCTCTACTAAGCTTTATATCCTAAAGCACCAACCATATCCTGGCCTGTCTTGCATCCTTCATGGGTGTTATTTCCCTTCATTTGATTCAAGGGTTTCAGTGTCTCCTACTGCACTCTGCGGCTGCCCACGTACATGAGCCCCTCATACTGTCTGTTATATTTTTGCCATTATATTTCTAGAGGGAAGGCAGCGCTGATGTTTCTTTTCCTCCTGTTTTGACTGAATATTATTTATTATTTCGATTTATAAGCCAAGACCTTTTGCAATAAAGTCATTTCGGGGCACACACACAAGGTTAAAAGCTTTAGGTCAAATACACAGAACTATAAAAATAAACAACCAGAGTACACAGTAGAAATATTATTTAAAGAAAAGTGGTGACTTCAACAGAGTGGCCCTTTCAGAGAAAGTCATTTGCAAAGATACAAAGATGAATAAATCTCATGGAGCTTTCCAGCTGTTTAATTAAGGAGTTGGAAAAAAATAACCCACCCCTCCAAATTTGCTTCAAAATTTCAGTTAAGCCAAATAAGGCAAACAGCCAGACCTTAACCAATGCAAATGTTCCTTGATGTTTCTCAAAACAGAGGCATGAGAACAAGTTCTTACAACTCAGAAAGCCAGGGGCAAACTCTCCTCAATGCTACCTTATGCAGGAATCCCAGAAAAGTGGCTGGACATCATCAGAAAAGTTGGGAAGCCAATGAAATCTTTTTTGGCCTCTCAACTAGAAGGGTTCCTCACTGCTTCGCTGCGGGTCTCTTCTGTTCCCTATATAGACTTGGCTCACTGAATTTAAAGGACCAGCATTTTAAAGGTTTGATTTTCTGTTTGCATGTCTGTGTCCTCCCCTGGCTCTGAATTTCCTTCTGTAATGTTTTCCTGTGCACGATTCTTAGCTCATGTCACCTGCCATAAATATTTATTACATAAATGGACAAATGCAAACTGGATACGGACACTTTTCCACCGGAGGTGCTTTTTGCAGAGCTAAAATTATTAGGTAGGATGTTTGTGTTTCAACAACCAGTGAAGCTTTGAAAACAGGAACCAGCTCAGGGGGGTGGAAAGATGCCAAAACTGGGGCTATTTGCATTTCAGCTCAACCAGCATCAGTGCTGCACTGACCTGTCTAAAGAGAAGGCACAGGCCAGCATCTGAGGATGATCCAGACACAACCCCGGAAGCCTAGAGCCCTGAACCACCGCATTTGGCTGGCGTCTTCCCAGGTGGCTCAGCAGTAATGAATCCACCTGCCAGTGCAGGAGACGCAGGTTCGATCCCTGCGTCAGGAAGATCCCTAGAAGGAAATGGCAACCCACTCCAGTATTCTTGCCTGGGAAATCCCATGGACAGAGGAGCATGGCGGGCTGCTGTCCACAGGGTCACAGAGTCAGGCATGACTTAGCGACTAAACAACAACCACCTTCCAAAACTTCATTCTAAGTTCCAGGCTACTGGTTCAACACAGAGTCATTCATAGGTTCTTGTTGGGTGGAGAGATGGTAGAAGTGCTCTGCGTGGGACAGAGGCAGGGCTTCTCTCACTTGCAATAACAGCATACTTTCAGGGAACTGAGTGTCTGGGTTTGACTTTGTGGCCCTAGTAGTAAAGAATCCACTTGACAGTGCAGGAGAAATGAGTTTGATCCCTGGGTCAGAAAGATTGCCCTGAGTAGGAAATGGCAACCCACTCAGTGTTCTTGCCTGGAAAAATCCCATGGACAGAGGAGCCTAGTGGGCTATAGTTTATGGGGTCACGAAGAGTCAGACATGGCTGAGTGACTGAGCAAGTCACAGATTCACCTACTAGTGATGATCTTAGATAAGTTATTCTGTGCCTTAGTTTCTACATGTATCAGTTCAGTTCAGTCGCCCAGTCATATCCAACTCTTTGAGACCCCACAGACTGCAGCACACCAGGCTTCCCTGTCCATCACCAGCTNAGTTTATGGGGTCACGAAGAGTCAGACATGGCCGAGTGACTGAGCAAGTCACAGATTCACCTACTAGTGATGATCTTAGATAAGTTATTCTGTGCCTTAGTTTCTACATGTATCAGTTCAGTTCAGTCGCCCAGTCATATCCAACTCTTTGAGACCCCACAGACTGCAGCACACCAGGCTTCCCTGTCCATCACCAGCTCCTGGAGCTTGTTCAAACTCATGCCCATCGAGTTGGTGATGCCATCCAACCATCTCATCCTGTCATCCACTTCTCCTCCTGCTCTCAGTATTTCCCAGCATCAGGGTCTTTTTCAATGAGTCAGCTCTTCACATCACGTGGCCAAAGAATTGGAGCTTCAGCTTCAGGGTCAGTCCTTCCAATGAATAAATGTATAAATCAGAAGTCATATTAATCCCATCCTCATGAGCTTATTGTAAACGTTAAATAGATGTTTAAATCAATGCTTGCCTATCATTTAGATCAATGCTTGGTACATAATGGCCTCTCTGTAAGTATTTGCATTTATTATCATTATATCTATATCTGCTTTTCTGATAATTTTCCTTCCTCCTCTTCCTTCTCCTCCTCCGAGTGTTAGTATAAAAATAACATTATAACTGTTACAAAGCTGCCATTCTTTTTAGTCTCCTTTGAGCCATTTGCTATGTAGTGTTATGGTCTGAATATTTGAGTCCCTCCAAAACTCATATGTTCAATCCTAACCCTCAAATATGATGATATTAGAAGTTGAGGCTGTGGGAGGTGCCAGTGGTGAGGGTGAAGCCCACATGAATGGGAGGAGTACCTTAAGAAAGAAGTGCCAGAGAGATCCCTAGCTTCTTCCACCATGTGAAGACATAGCCAGAAGGTGCTAACTATGAACCAGAAAGTCCACCCTCACCAGAAAGCAACCATGCTCGCACCTTGATCTTGGACTTCCAGCCTCCACAACTGTAAGCAGTACATTTCTGTTGTTTATAAGCTGCCAAGTCTAGGGTAACTTGTCATTGCAGCCTAAATGGACTAAGGCAATAGTCAATATTTAATATGCAAAAGCAATTCATGATGCTGGTGTCATTATTCCTAAGTAGATGAGGAAAGAGTCTTAGTGTAAAAAGGGAATCAAACTAAGGCTGCAGCAACAATAGAGGAAAAACAGAAAGTGAGCTTAAGGCTTTCCACTATAATTCACTGCCGGTTCCTCACTTTCCTGGAGTCCATCTCCGATGACTTTAACTGCAACTCCTGGGTGTTGATTTTCAGCCAGGGACAGGGCTGAACCCATTTTTTTATCTGATAAACTTTCCCCATTGATCTGATAACCGGATGGGCTTTGACTCAAGTATTCGAATCTGTCTTGTAAACTTCCCACATGCACTACCTAGTGACGACAAAAAGACCTCGGTAAACTTTGGCACAAGAGAACACTTCACGGTAAAAATGTGTCCCCTTGGAAATCACTGGAGCGAAAGCCAGGTGTAGTATGACTCAGTACAAATAAAATGCAGAGGACAAACTCGTCATGAACTATCCACATGCTTCGGACCATTGCAGCATAGAAATTTGACAGATGTTTTGCCTTTCTGGGTCTTGAGGGAGTTGGATTCATGGGCTGGTTTAACATTTTGAGACGTGGTTATCAGTTCATTTCTTCATTCTAGTGGAGAAGGAAATGGCAACCCATTCCAGTATTCTTGCCTAGAGAATCCTATGGACAGAGGAGCCTGGTGGACTGCTGTCCATGGGGTCGCATAGAGTTGGACATAACTGAAATGGCTTAGCATGCATGCATGCATTGGAGAGGGAAATGGAAACCCACTCCAGTGTTCTTGCCTGGAGAATCCCAGGGATGGAGGAGCCTGGTGGACTACCATCTATGTGGTCACTTAGAGTCTAACACGACTGAAGCAACTTAGCAGCAGCAGCANAATGGCTTAGCATGCATGCATGCATTGGAGAGGGAAATGGAAACCCACTCCAGTGTTCTTGCCTGGAGAATCCCAGGGATGGAGGAGCCTGGTGGACTACCATCTATGTGGTCACTTAGAGTCTAACACGACTGAAGCAACTTAGCAGCAGCAGCAGCAGCCTTCGTTCTATATGAGAAGTTCCAAGTAGATCTCTCTGCAAGAATAGCTCTATTTAATACCTGAATTCTTTGGTACAGTAGCTCCTAGCCACGTGTAGCTCTTGAACAATGGAAATGCAGCTACTGAAAGTGAAAGTTTAATGTTTAATTTTAATTAANTTCTATATGAGAAGTTCCAAGTAGATCTCTCTGCAAGAATAGCTCTATTTAATACCTGAATTCTTTGGTACAGTAGCTCCTAGCCACGTGTAGCTCTTGAACAATGGAAATGCAGCTACTGAAAGTGAAAGTTTAATGTTTAATTTTAATTAATTAATATTTAAATAGCCACATGGGATTAGTGGCTCCTTGAAGAAATAGTATGATAGTCTGAACAGTTGCTGAGACTTGAGAATGTTCTCTGTTCAAGACACTGAGTTCAACAAAAGAGTGATAGAAGTATGGAAAAAAAAATCCTCTTTCCTTGAAAATTGTGAAGTCTCTGACAGATAAATCAAATACAATTGTGCAGCTCCACATATCTGCTGTTCTCTCTCTTCTCACCTCACCTCTTAATCCAAGACTCAGCACTTATTTTATGTCCTCCATCAAGAGCTGCTTTTTTCCTGCCTTTCCAAAGAACATCTTAGTTGTTAATTAACTCATGCATGTGTTCATCCATCCACTAGGGTTTAATGGATATTCATCAGGTCAGGAATTCTTGAATGACTGTATACTGCTCTCCTTACTGCATCTAGAAAGTACCTGGCACTTAGTAGGAGCTTAACAATTTTCTTAGATTACTTCATTAATTCAACACACCTCACTCAAGATTTACACTGTGTTAGGCTGTCATGTATGGGGTCACACAGAATCGGACATGACTGAAGTGACTTAGCAGCAGGCATACATATGACATTAAAAAAAAAAAANAAGTATTTGCATTTATTATCATTATATCTATATCTGCTTTTCTGATAATTTTCCTTCCTCCTCTTCCTTCCCCTCCTCCGAATGTTAGTATAAAAATAACATTACAACTGTTATAAAGCTACCATTCTTTTTAGTCTCCTTTGAGCCATTTGCTGCGTAGTGTTATGGTCTGAATATTTGAGTCCCTCCAAAACTCATGTGTTCAATCCTAACCCTCAAATATGATGGTATTAGAAGTTGAGGCTGTGGGAGGTGCCAGTGGTGAGGGTGAAGCCCACATGAATGGGAGGAGTACCTTAAGAAAGAAGTGCCAGAGAGATCCCTAGCTTCTTCCACCATGTGAAGACATAGCCAGAAGGTGCTAACTATGAACCAGAAAGTCCACCCTCACCAGAAAGCAACCATGCTCGCACCTTGATCTTGGACTTCCAGCCTCCACAACTGTAAGCAGTACATTTCTGTTGTTTATAAGCTGCCAAGTCTAGGGTAACTTGTCATTGCAGCCTAAATGGACTAAGGCAATAGTCAATATTTAATATGCAAAAGCAATTCATGATGCTGGTGTCATTACTCCTAAGGAGATGAGGAAAGAGTCTTAGTGTAAAAAGGGAATCAAACTAAGGCTGCAGCAACAATAGAGGAAAAACAGAAAGTGAGCTTAAGGCTTTCCACTATAATTCACTGCCGGTCCTCACTTTCCTGGAGACCATCCCCGATGACTTTAACTGCAACTCCTGGGTATTGATTTTCAGCCAGGGACGGGGCTGAACCCATTTTTTTATCTGATAAACTTTCCCCGTTGATTTGATAACCGGATGGGCTTTGACTCAAGTATTCGGATCTGTCTTGTAAACTTCCCACATGCACTGCCTAGTGACGACAAAAAGACCTCGGTAAATTTTGGCACAAGAGAACACTTCACGGTAAAAATGTGTCCCCTTGGAAATCACTGGAGCGAAAGCCAGGTGTAGTATGACTCAGTGTAAATAAAATGCAGAGGACAAACTCGTCATGAACAATCCACATGCTTCGGACCATCGCAGCATAGAAATTTGACAGATGTTTTGCCTTTCTGGGTCTTGAGGGAGTTGGATTCATGGGCTGGTTTAACATTTTGAGACGTGGTTATCAGTTCATTTCTTCATTCTAGTGGAGAAGGAAATGGCAACCCATTCCAGTATTCTTGCCTAGAGAATCCTATGGACAGAGGAGCCTGGTGGACTGCTGTCCATGGGGTCGCATAGAGTTGGACATAACTGAAATGGCTTAGCATGCATGCATGCATTGGAGAGGGAAATGGAAACCCACTCCAGTGTTCTTGCCTGGAGAATCCCAGGGATGGAGGAGCCTGGTGGACTACCATCTATGTGGTCACTTAGAGTCTAACACGACTGAAGCAACTTAGCAGCAGCAGCAGNAGTGGCTTAGCATGCATGCATGCATTGGAGAGGGAAATGGCAACCCATTCCAGTATTCTTGCCTGGAGAATCCCAGGGATGCAGGAGCCTGGTGGACTACCATCTATGTGGTCGCATAGAGTCTAACACGACTGAAGCAACTTAGCAGCAGCAGCAGCAGCCTTCATTCTATATGAGAAGTTCCAAGTAGATCTCTCTGCAAGAATAACTCTATTTAATACCTGAATTCTTTGGTACAGTAGCTCCTAGCCACGTGTAGCTCTTGAACAATGGAAATNCTTCTGTTTTCTTTTTTTCCCTAAGATTTAGAGAAGACAGTGATTCTTACTGTTCCCTTTTTTCTTTCTTTTTGCATTATCTGCCATATTATTGGAGCTAGGAATCTTCTAACAAGTTTCTAAACTCTGCATTGCCTGAGCACACTAAGAAAATGCAGTTAGAAAAAAAATGCATCTGTCAGAGAGAATGTGTACAGGTGACACTCAGATTAGTGTCAGGGCTACAGCGTCACATTGCTGTCTTCCATGCTAACAAGCAAGACAGGCAGCCAGCAATTTGCAGGGGCAATTTGAGCAAGAAGAGTCTCTACAGAAATGACTTATTTGGTAGAATTTTTATCTTTAGCAGAATTATAGACAAATACTAGCAGCATTTGAGGTTAATAAAAAGTCAGAGGGAAAAGCAGAATGCTTTAGAAGTAAAAAAGCAAGGGGTTTGAATATTACAGGCATTTTAGGAAAGATGCATCCAGACCAAAGAGCTATGTGGCCAGGCCATGACCTTCTCTTGGCCATGTGGCTTATGGGTAGCACCTGTACCCACCATTGCTGTTTCAGAGTCTGTGTGAACAGGTAATCTCAGTCGTGTCCAACTCTTTGTGACCCTTTGGACTAAAATCCACCNGCATTTTAGGAAAGATGCATCCAGACCAAAGAGCTATGTGGCCAGGCCATGACAGTCTCTTGGCCATGTGGCTTATGGGTAGCACCTGTACCCACCATTGCTGTTTCAGAGTCTGTGTGAACAGGTAATCTCAGTCGTGTCCAACTCTTTGTGACCCTTTGGACTAAAATCCACCAACCTCCCCTGTCTACAGGATTTTACCCCCAAAGTCCATTTCGTACAGAACATGAACTCTATTTTTAACAGAGACTTTTGATCTTTTTATAAAATTTTAACTGAGAAAAAGGATAATTATTCTCAAAAGGGGTATCTAGGCCAATGAGACCCTAACCAGCCAAGACCTTTATGATTCTGCTTTTGGGGGATGGAAAAATCAGTTAAGAAATCCACTTTCTGAATACTTTCCTTTAAAGGAAAAACAATTTCACCTAGGTATATTATTTTCCTGCTGCAGCTGTAACACGGGCTTCCCAGGTGGTGCTAGTGGTAAAGAACCCGCCTGCCAGCTCAGGAGACATAAGAGACCTGGGTTCAATCCTTGGGTCAGGAAGATCCCATGGAGAAGGAAATGGCAACCCACTCCAGTATTCTTGCCTGGAGAATCCCATGGACAGAGGAGCCTGGCGGACTACAGTCCATGTGGTCGCAAAGAGCCAGACAAGACTGAAATGACTTAGCACGCACACACTTATGTATCCAAACTTATTAGCTTAAAACAATACAAATTCGTTATCTTACCATTTTGCAGATCAGAAGTGCTCAGGGCCTAAAATTAAGGTGTTTGCAAAGCCACAGTCCTTCCTGGAAGTGCTAGAGGAGACTCTATTTTCTGGATTATCCATGTTGCTGGCAGGTTTCAGTCCTTTGGGGTTCCTGGCTCCCAACTTCTAGAGTCACAGGCCTTGGCTCATGCCCTCCTTCCTCTATCTTCAAAGCCAGAACTAAGGTCAACAGGGGTCTCTCTCACCCTTCACATCTCCCATCTCTTCTCCTGGCATGGCCCCTCTCTGGCTGATGTTTCTGCTTCCCTCTTCCACTTAAAGGGCCCGTGTGGTTAGATTGGGCCCATGTGGATAATGCAGGAAAACTCCCCTGTTTAAAAGTCTGTAACCTTAATTCCATTTGAGAAATTCCTTTTGTCATGCGATGCATCCTCTTCAAAAGCTCCAGGACTTAGGATATAGGTATGTGGGGGGATCCTTATTCTGTCTACCTTAATGGCACAATCTAGAGAGGAGAAATGCTACAAAGTGTGGCATCAGTTGTACTACCAATTTATCAAGAGACACCTAGTCCAATTTTTCAGTTCAGTTTCTAACTGCTCACCTGAGATCTGTTAATCTTCCTTTAATCAATCACATTCTAATGAAACACATTTTATAGAAATTTCTGTATATCACACTCCAGGAAGGTAAGAAGCAAGGAGATAAAAATGAAGAATAGCATGTAATCTCGAAGCGAAAGGAAAACATGGTGGGCTAGTCACATCACTACTTACAGCTACATTCCTTGAATTAGTATGCCTCATTCATGAAAAGGGAAAATGACTTATTATCGATCAAATAGGGTCACTCCATGGAAGACACTGGAGAGGGGAAAAAGGAGAGAAAGTAACAGAATCAACAGGAAGACTGAATTTCTGGATGCAGTTGACTCTGAAGCAAATTTCAACCCTAATTTCCCACGGAATTGTTAGACAGATCTGTTTATCTGTGCACTGCCTTTGTTCTAACTGCTCTATGTGTCTACCTGTCATGTAGCATTCCCACCCATCTATCCATCCAGCTTCGGTTTTGTGTGTATGTGTGTATGTGTGTGTGCACAACTTTATTTCTCTGGGATGAATGAACAAAAGCTCAGCTGCTGAGTCACGTGGTAGCTGTGTGGCATCCATCTTTGTACCTATGTTTCTGTGTACCTATCTATGTATCACCTATCCATCCATCCTCTCATCCATCCGTCTATCTATCTTCTAGCAGCCAATTTTATTTGACTGGGATCTTTGCACATGGGGGCTTCTGGTGAATAGAGGGCATTAAGGGGAACCCTTGGGTTTTATAGATGGAGAACTTTAGAAGGAAAAAGAGACTTGAGCGTTTTCTTCTCTGACTTTAGGGAATTCAGTCCTACTGCCCTCTAAGCATCACCACGTGTTTCCTGACTATCTCCTTAATCTGCCTGAGCATTCAACCCCCCTTTCAACATTTTAATCTTACTTTCCCATGTTGAATGAATTCCCCTTGGGAGGAGAAAGGATTGCAAAAAGGCTGTTTGCCTTCTAGGCAATTTTGTTTTTGAATTTTAAATGTCAAAGTGTTATTTGGTCCTAAAATAAGAGAAAAGGAAAGGTTCTGCATAGTGGCAGGCCAGTGGAGCCTCTTTAATGAGTAGAGTGGCACCCACATGGCCCTCCTGGGCCAAAAGAATTCAGCTTAAGAGAAAGGGCTTGAGAGACTCACAGTATACTCTGCTGACCACTAGCTGTGTTCTCGGGGTTGAACTATTAAAATTCTCCTATGTTCAGTCTCCACATAAACAAAAAGAGGATAATAATCAAATTCATTTTTCAGAGTTGTCATGGGGACTATAAAAAAGGCTGACTGCTGAAAAATTGATGCTCTCAAATTGTGGTGCTGGAGAAGACCCCAGAGAGTGCCTTGGACAGCAAGAAGATCGAACCGTAAATCCTAAAGGAAGTCAACCCTGAAGAGTCATTGGAAGTACTGATGCTGAATTTGTTTGGCCACCTGATGTGAAGAATTGGCTCATTGGAAAAGACCCTGATGCTGGGAAAGATTGAAGGCAGGAGGTGAAGGAGATGACAGAGGATGAGAAGGTTGGAAAGCATCACCAATTCAATGGACATGAGTTTGAGAAAACTCAGAGACAGTGAAAGACAGGGAAGCCTGGCATGCAGCAGTCCCTGAGGCCTCAAAGAGTCAGACACCACTTAGTGACTGACAGCAACAACAACATGGGGACTATGTATGTTGTGCCTAACATATGTTTGTTGCACAGGAAGAACTGAACAAATAGGAATTATTATTGAAATTCAACATTAAGAAGTGTTTAGGACCCTTCCAGAGGAAAACGATCTTTACTAATTAAGAGATTATATTAAAATCCTGTCTTGGAAACAGGGACATAAAATCTAGCAATATTGTCTCACTTGCTGCCTGAGGATTCAAACAATCTTCACTTCTTAAAGAGAATGTTCTGGAAATACAATGAGAAAGAACACTGGAAAACATCTGCTGATTGTGTTTCTTTTGATTACTGAATTTGCAAGCACTTTACAGATTGTTTCTCAACTCCCTTATAATGAAGCTTTTTCATTTCACACCCCCTAGTTTGCTGGTTTTTTTAGGGCCAAGGAATTTTCTGATTTCACCCATACACCATTCAGTTGGAATCACCGAAAGACACTGAGGATTATCACAATACATCACTTTTAAAAAGTTCTATCTTTAATTGAAAGATAATTGTGTTACAATATTGTGTTGGTTTCTGCCACAGTGGATGAACCTAGAGCCTATTATACACAGTGAAGTCAGAAAGAGAAAAACAGGTACCACATATGAAAGCAGATGGAGAGAGTAGCAGGGAAACACACTACCATACGTAAAACAGATAACCGGTAGGAATTTGCTGTGTGACTCAGGGAGCTCAAACGGCTCTGTAATAAATCACTTTTGAAATTAGCCTTTTCCACTAGAGCACACAGTTTTTGAAGGTACCACATAATTAGACTTCCCTCATAGCTAAGTCAGTGAAGAATTCACCTGCAAGGCAGGAGTCTGCCTGTGGTGCAGGGGATGTGGTTTTGATTCCTAAGGTTGGAAAGATCCCCTGGAGAAGGAACTGGCAACCCACTCCAATATTCTAGCCTGAGAAATCCCATGGACAGAGGAGCCTGGAGGGTTACAGTCCATGGGGTCACAAGAGTAGGATATAACTTAGCAACTAAACTATCATACCATATAACTAATCATCAGATGCATATGGCTTGTAGGAAAATAATTTTTAAAATAGGAAAAAAAACCCAAAACAAAACAAAACACAAAACAAGGATTCATTTGCCAAAGGACTGTAAACCAGCCACAAGGGAAAACATTTTGTTGGAGTCTCCTTTGCTCAGTGAATTTAGATTCAGAATCTCTGCTCATGATTGAAGACTCTGCCTTCGTGGATGGATGCTCAATACCTTCTATGGTCCTCTTTTTAGATTTTCATAAACTATATCCCCCTCTTAGAAATATGCAATGTATAAAGTGAGAATATACGCATTAAAAACTTATTTTGCATAACCCTTCATGTCCTCACTTTTGGGACAATTTTCAATGCATAATAAATGTTAACATCCTCTAGAAAAACAGGTTTACTGAATAGTCTTTGGCAAAGTTTAGGCTAAACAGGTATCATTTGACTAAGCATATTTTAAAGTTAAAAGTAGAATAGTATTAAACAAATTAGGCTAGAAATATTAACCACATTTAGGATAACATGAAGTCTTTTATGGAAAAACAAAGAGCATGCCTATTTTGAGATTGTGGGAATAGACATTAAAAAAAAACTGAAAATTTTCTGGGCTAATGACACTATTTTTTGGCAAATAATTATATCACTGTCATAGAAATAGGTCTAAGTAGGGGCAGTACCCTTTGATTCAGTGAAAAGCCAGAATTACAGACCATCATTAACGTGATATAACTGTATTTCTTGAACTCCTTTGTAATCATAGCACAAATAACAACAATATTGGGGAAACATTTTCCCCCTAAACTAACAATAATAAAGTATAATAACCTGGATGGTAGGGAAGTTGTAGCAGCACATAGAACTTATATTGCTGGGTCACTGCAAATTTGTTCAACTGTGTTGGAAAGCAGGGGAGTACAACAGAGAGAACAATAAAAATGCATATTAAGCTTTACTTGCTGTATTTAGATATAAAACCCTATATTAAAAGAATATTCAAAGAAATATAAGAAGATATTTCTCACATTGAGAATTAGTTTGGGTCTAGTTTCTTTTACTTGACCTCCTGAAAACGTGGTTTTCCACTTTTTTCTTCTGATGATATTTGCCAATTAGCAAAATTTGAAATAGGGAAGAGTGAGCACATTTATTCTTCAATTTGAGGTTACAAGGTAATTATATGAAATCCTAAATATTGTTTTACAAATGTAGAGTGCTGAGTATGGACTACAGAAAAACACATCTCCGTTTTGATTATAAGTCAAAGAAGGAAAAGGCAGAAATTTGGGGAAAAGAAATGGGTCACAGTTGGGGTTTATAAGTTTTATTTATTGAAAGTTTTCTTTAATGGCTTTTGTTATTTTTTTTTCATATAAAAGCATAACTCAAGCATGAGCTTCCCAGGTGGTGTTAGTGGTAAAGAACCTGGCTGCCAATGCAGGAGACATGAGATGTGGGTTCAACCCCTGGGTTAGAAGATCCCCTGGAGGAAGGCTTGGCAGTCCACTCCAGGATTCTTGCTTGGAGAATCTCATGGAGAGAGGAGCCTGGTGGGCTCCAGTCCACAGGGTTGCAAAGAGTCGGACAAGACTGAATCGACTTATCGTGCACGCACAACTCAAGTATAGATTTAACCGTATACTTGAATAGCTAAATGTCGATTGGTGTCTATATATTCTGAGTTGTTAAAATCCTCCCTGACAAAAATAAGACATGAAGAGGGGATTTGAACACTCCACAGTTTGAAAGGTAATTATTCTCATGTGCTCTTATTTTCATAAATTCTTTATGTTCATATATATATTTCATTTTTACAAGCAGCATCCAATCTTTTTCTTAATTATCCCACCTTTTCAATGAATACAAGGTCCTGAATTCATTCATCCAGCCAGTATTAATGAATTAGGACTTACTAAATGTCAGCTATTAACAGGACAAAATAAGAAAAAGCCAATCTCTACCATAAGAAAGTCCATATCTATGATATCCAATGCATATTTTAATTGATATTATGAGTAACATGAACAACTTACTTCCATGGTATGATAAAGCTCTTACTGGTGCGATGTGTACCACAAACCATGCGGGGTGTGGGAATGAGAACCGGGCTGCTGGCGGAAACCTTGGTTCTCACCTCTACCCTGTTATTTACCAGTTTCATCATGTAACTTCCTTCCTCCTCCTTCCCTCCATCCCTTTCTTTCTTCTATTATTTATTCACTCACAATTCTTCCATTCCTCAAAAGTTACGGCATTGGTCTCCCATATGTGAACCATAATGCTAGGCAGTGAAGGATCAGTCGCTAAGTTGTGTCCAATTATTTGCAATCCCATGAACTGCAGCACTCCAGGCTTCCCTGTCCTTCCCCGTCTCCCGGAGTTTGCTCAAATTCATGTCCACTGAATCAGTGATGTCATCCAACCATCCAATATTGTTGTAAAGAACAATATTGTATAGGAACCTGGAATGTTAAGTCCATGAATCAAGGTAAATTGGAAGTGGTCAAATAGGAGATGGCAAGAGTGAACATCAACATCATCCTCTGTTGCCCTCTTCTCCTCCTGCACTCAGTCTTTCCCAGCATTAGTGTCTTTCCCAATGAGTCAGATCTTTGCATCATGTGGCCAAAGTATTGAAGCTTCAGCTTCAGCATCAGTCCTTCCAGTGAATATTCAGGCTTGATCTCCTTTGAGATTGACTGGTTTGATCTCCTTGCTGTCCAAGGGACTTTCAAAAGTTTATTATAGCACCACAGTTTGAAAGCATCAGTTATTCAGTGCTCAGCCTTGTTTATGGTCCAACTCTCACATCCATACATGACTTGTAAAAACCATAGCTTTGCCTATATGGGTCTTTGGGTACAGGAACAAAAAATCTGGTTCCTGACGGAGTAGAAGGACATGTACTCATCTTCTCCTGCAAGAACTCCAAAATTCCAATTTGCTGCTGAACAACCATTGAAAGGAGAATGTTGGATGCCACCTATAAAAGATACCCCACATCCAAGGGCAAAGGAGAAGCCCTGAAAAGACAAACTGGGGAAACAGACTCTTGGAAGGCATAAACAAACCTATGTCCACCAGAACCCAGGAGAAAGGAGCAATGACCCCATACAGACTGAGCTAGACTTGCCTGTGAGTGTCCAGGAGTCTCTGGTGGAGGTGTGGGTCAACAGTTGCCTATCATAGAGTCAGGGGGACTGAATACGATAGTGCTGGCATAAGTCCTTTTGAAGGAGGTTGCCATTACCACCATTACCCCTACCATAGTCTGGACTCAGGCCAAACAACAGGGAGGGAACACAGCCCTGCTCATCAACAGAAAACTGATTTAAATATTTACTGAGTATGGCCCCGCTGATCAAAACAAGATTCAGATTCCCCACAGCCATCAGAGGGAAGCTCCCATCAGGGAGCCATCAGGGAGAAGCCAGATCCCCCACAGCCATCAGGGGGAAC
This sequence comes from Neotragus moschatus, assembly GCA_006410615.1. Classification (NCBI taxonomy): domain Eukaryota; kingdom Metazoa; phylum Chordata; class Mammalia; order Artiodactyla; family Bovidae; genus Neotragus; species Neotragus moschatus. The sequence continues at coordinate 1,534,961 of SJYA01001704.1, read as the reverse complement.
CTCCCATCAGGGAGCTTCCAGAAGCCTCCTATCCATCTCCATCAAAGGGCAGACAGAATGAAAACCACCGTCACAGAAAACTTACCAAACTGATCACATGGATCACAGTCTTGTCTAACTCAATGAAACTATGAGCCATGCCGTGTAGGGCCACCCAAGACAGATGGGTCATGGTGGAGACTTCTGACAAAACGTGGTCTGCTGGAGAAGGGAATGGCAAACCACTTTAGTATTCTTGCCTTGAGAACCTCATGAACAGTATGAAAATGCAAAAAGATATGATACTGAATGATGAACTCCCCAGGTCGGTAGGTGCCCAATATGCTATTGGAGAAGAATGGAGAAATAGCCCCAGAAAGAATGAAGAGATGGAGCCAAAGCCAAAACAATGCCCAGTTGTAGATATGACGGGTGATGGAAGTAAAGTCCAGTGCTGTAAAGAACAGTATTGCATAGGAACGTGGAATGTTAGGTCCATGAATCAAGGTAAATTGGAGTGGTCAAATAGGAGATAGCAAGAGTGAACACTGACATTTTAGAAATAAGTGAACTAAGATGGACCAGACCGGGCAAATTTAATTCAGATGACCATTATATCTACTACTGTGGGCAAGAATCCCTTAGAAGAAGTAGAATAGCCCTCATGGTCAACAAAAGGGTCTAAAATCCAGTACTTGGGTGCAATCTCAAAAATGACAAAATGATCTCTGTTTGTTTCCAAGGAAAATCATTCAGTATCAAAGTAATCCAGGTCTATATCCCAAGCACTAATGCCAAAGAAGCTGAAGCTGAACAGTTCTATGAAAACCTACAAGACCATTGAGAACTAGCACCAAAGAAGGAAGTCATTTTGATCACAGGGGACTGGAATGAAAAAGTAGAAAGTCAAGAAATACCTGGAGTAGCAGGCATATTTGGCCTTGGAGTACAAAATGAAGCAGGATAAAGGCTGACAGAGTTTTCCCAAGAGAATGTACTGGTCATAGCAAACACCTTCTTCCAACAACACAAGAGATGACTCTACACATGGACATCACCAGATGGTCAATACCAAAATACGATTGATTATATTCTTTGCAGTCAAAGATAGTGTAGCTCTATACAGTCCGCAAAAACAAGACTAGTAACTGATTGTGGCTCAGATCATGAACTCCTTATGGAAAAAAATTCATACTTAAATTGGCAGAAAGTAGGGAAAACCACTAGGCCATCCAGGTATGATCTAAATCAAATTCCTTATGATTATACACTGGAAGAGACAAATAGATTCAACAGATTAGATCTGATAGATGGAGTGCCTAAAGAATTATGGACATAGGCTCATGACATTGTACAGGAAGCAGTGATCAAAGCCATCCCCAAGGAAAAGAAATGCAGAAAGGCAAAATGGTTGTTGAAGAGGCCTTACAAATAGCTGAGAAAAGAAGAGATGTGAAAGGAAAGGGAGAAAAGGAAAGATATATCCATCTGAATTCAGAGTTCCAAAGTATAGCAAGGAGAGATAAGAAAGACTTACTAAGTGATCAATACAAAGAATAGAGGAAAACAGTAGAATGGAAAAGACTATGAGATCTCTCAAGAAATGAGAGATCTCTTCAAGAAAATTAGAAACACCAAGAGAACATTTCATGAAAAGATGGCACAAGAAAGTATAGAAATGGAGTGGACCTAACAGAAGCAGAAGATATTAAGAAGAGGTGACAAGAATACACAGAAGAAATACAAAAAAAGATCTTAATTACCCAGATAACCATGTTGGTGTGATCACTGACCTAGAGCCAGACATCCTGGAAAGTAAAGTCAAGTGGACCTTAGGAAGCATCACTATGAACAAAGCTAGCAGAGGTGATGGAATTCCAGTTGAGCTATTTCACGTCATAAAAGATGATGCTGTGAAAGTACTGCACTCAATATGCCAACAAATATGGAAAAGTCAACAGTGGCCACAGGACTGGAAAATGTCAGTTTTCATTCCAATCCTAAAGAAAGGCAATGCCAAAGAATGTTCAAACTACTGCACAATTGCACTCATCTAACATGCTAGCAAAGTATTCTCCAAGCTAGGTGTCAACAGTATGTGAACCGAGAACTTCCAGATGTTCAAGATGGTTTTAGAAAAGGCAGAGGAGCAAGAGATCAAATTGTCAACATCTGTCGGATCGTAGAAAAAGAAAGAAAATTCCAGGAAAGCATCTACTTTTGCTTTATTTATTATGCCAAAGCCTTTGACTGTGCGGATCACAATGAACTGTGGAAAATTCTTCAAGAGATGGGAATACAAGACCACCTGACCTGCCTCTTGTGAAATTTGTATGCAGGTTAGGAAGCAATAGTTAGAACTGGACATGGAACAACAGACTGGTTCCAAATAGGAAAAGGAGTACATCAAGGCTGTATATTGTCACTTTGTTTATTTATATATGCAGAGTACATCATGTGAAATCCTGGGCTGAATGAAGCACAAGCTGAAATCAAGATTGTTGGGAGAAATATCAGTAACCTCAGATATGCAGATGATACCACCCTTATGGCAGAAACTGAAGAGGAACTAAAGAGCCTCTTGATGAAAATGAAAGAGGAGAGTGAAAAAGGTGGCTTGAAACTCAACATTCATAAAACAAAGATCATAGTATCTGGTCCCATCACTTCATGACAAATAGATGGGGGAACAATGAAAACAGTGATAGGCTATTTTCTTGGGCTCCAAAATCACTGCAGATGGTGACTGCAGCCATGAAATTAAAAGATGCTTCCTCCTTGCAAGAAAAGAAATGACCAACTTAGACAGCATATTAAAAAGCAGAGACATTACTTTGTCAATGAAGGTCCATCTAGTCAAAGCTATGGTTTTTCAAGTAGTCATGTACGGGTGTGAGTTGGACTATAAAGAAAGCTGAGTGCCGAAGAACTGATGCTTTTAAACTGTGGTGTAGGAAAGACACTTGGACTGCAAGGAGATCCAATCAGTCCATCCTAAAGGAAATCAGTACTGAATATTCATTGGAAGGACTGATGCTGAAGCTGAAGGTCCAATACTTTGGCCATCTGATGTGAAGAAACTGATTCATTGGAAAAGACCCTGATGCTGGGAAGTATTGAAGGCAGGAGGAGAACAGGATGACAGAGGATGAGATGGTTGGATGGCATCATCAGCTTGATGGACATGAATTTGAGCAAGCTCCGGGAGTTGGTAAAGGACAGGAAAGCCTGGCATGCTGCAGTCCATGGGGTGGAAAAGAGTTGGACATGACTGAGCAATTGAACTGAATGGTCTTCAACAGTCCCATGTTCCAGTAAGGTAGATGGAAAAGTTTAAAGAAAAAACTCTAACAGAGCTATGACTATCAAGAGTTTGACAAGTTTGTTAAGAATACAGAAGGAAAAGTAACTAAGTAGGTTTCAATTTTGTTAAAACTATGAATATCATATGCAGTTATTCATAAGGGTGAACCATGATAAATTCTAGCACACAATCATCATTGCTGTGCAAATTAATGAACACCTTTATAATTCTAAATAGTAGTTTGAAAGGCTGTTTGCAATCAGATCCTGACCTATTTACCCCCTGTAGGGTCTTTTCTTCCCTGGAAGAAAAGCTATGACCAACCTAGACAGCATATTGAAAAGCAGAGACATTACTTTGCCAACAAAGGTCTGTCTAGTCAAAGCTTTGGTTTTTCCAGTAGTCATATATGGATGTGAGAGTTGGACTATAAAGAAAGCTGAATGCCAAAGAATTGATGCTTTTGAACTGTGGTGTTGGAGAAGACTCTTGAGAATGCCTTGGACTGCAAGGAGATCTAACCAGTCCATCCTAAAGGAAATCAGTAATGACTATTCATTGGATTCTGAAGCTGGAACTCCAATACTTTGGCCAATAGATGCGAAGAACTGACTCATTGGAAAAGACCCATTTGCTGGGAAAGATTGAAGGTGGGGGGGAAGAGAGTGACAGAGGATGAGATGGTTGCATGGCATCACCAACTCAATGGACATGAGTTTGCGTAAACTCTGGGAGTTGCTGATGGACAGGGGAGCCTAGTGTGCTGTAGTCCATGGGGTTGCAAAGAGTTAGACATGACTGAGCCACTGAACTGAACTGAACTGAAGGGTCTTTTCAGCTTCATCCTGTTCCTCCAGGAACTTTAAGTTATTCACAGTCCTCTAAACTTGGCATGCTTCCCCATACCTCTGGTTTCCCCACTTGCAAACCCTTTCCTCTGATTTCCATCATGTGCCTCTATCTGCCCTGTCCTCCACCGGATGAGCGCCTGTTGCAGACCCAGTTCAAATCACACTGTCACATCTCCTGATGCAGGCAATGACTTCTTTTTCTCTGCATCCCTAGTGCTTCCCTCCCCCGGGCCCAGAAAGGAACGTGTCAAAGCCAAGTGTTCATCCCTTTCATCATGGACTCCTCAATGGTAGGGACATTGTCTTTCTCATTTCCTCATTGCTAGCACCTAGCAACATGGTGTCTTGGTCCATGTTGGTTATAAAAAATGAATGCATATATAAAGAACACATTATTTGATGAAGAAGCCAAGGGAATGAATGAGTGATCAAATTAATGAGTCGGTAATTGATTGAATAATGACTGAGGAAATGAGGAAATGATTGAGGGGTAAATCATGGTGTAATTATTTAATTAATGGATAAATGAATACATTATTTAGTAAGAGAACAAATGAATGGATGGCATACCTAATACAGCTTACTGCAGTTTCTTTCCACATCAAAGAGGTCACTTCCTACCATCTCTCATTTGACTCTAGGATTTTATTGGGGATGGAAGCTTTTTCCTAACAGCCTAAAGGATTTCTTTTTTTTTTTTTCTTTTTGCCTAAGGGATTAAGAACAGCTTACATTTAATTATTCTAGACCATTTTCAGTTGCAATATGTGACAAACTTACAAGTTTGATAATATTTTACAGACATTTTTTTATGACTTTTGACAAATTAAACATAGCCCCTTGTAAAAATGCTCAGTTTCTTTTTTTTTTTTCCAGTTCTGCTTCCAACTACTGGTAAAAGAGAAATGACTTTGATAGTATATCTTGGCTAACAAGTTATAGTCTTTCAGAGGAAGTAGATTTTAGCTGACTTTAGTTTATAAAAGACAATGCTGAATTAGAAAAAAATATTTTTTAATCCTAATATTTTTAAATATTTTAAAAATAATTTTAATATTTTTTGATCAAATAAAATTGTGTTTTTTTAATCAAAATAAATATGGTCTATAATATTTTATTTGCATCTGCCAAAGCATGAACTTGTTAGCTTCAGAAATGGTATGGCATTGACATTGAGGCCACAGGGACACTCAGGATCTTTGTAGTACAAAACTGCACATCACTTTGATTGGGAAAATTGTACCCAAGGATAATTGTTCAGAATTTAGGACACCCTTTCCTTATCCAGCCAGTGGCTTCTAATGAGAATTGTCAAACAGATCATTAAGTTAGGATTAAAACTGTCAACACAGACAGTCACTAAACGAACAATGCTTGATGGAATGGGGCCCATGTCTTTTGAGATGGTTAACAAATATTGAACTTGTAAGATTCCACATTGCCTGGTGTAATGTAACTGTGTCATAAGATAGGGCCTAAGTGGGGCTCAGATGGTAAAGAATCTGCCTGCAGTGCCAGAGACCTGGGTTCAGTGTCTGTGTCTGGAAGATCCCCTGGAGGAGGGAATGGCTACCTCCTCCAGTATTCCTGCCTGGAGAATTCCATGGACTGAGGAGCCTGGAGGGCTACAGCTCATGGGATCAAAAAAAGTCAGACACTACTGAGCAACTAACAGTTTAAGTGAATATATGGTTTTAAAAAATAGATTGAAGACATTAGAGAAATTGAAAAGAAAAACAAAATAACCTTCATAGACTTCTTTAGTTTTAAACCTGGGAGGAAGTAAGCTCAGGCATTCTCTATTCTTTTAGTTTCATTTTTTAAGGTTCAGCTTTTTCAGACTCATTTATATGAAACATGGATTAAAAAACATTGAAAATAGAGGTAAATTATCCATTTTTTGATTATTCAAATCTAACTAATACTATTAATGGCATTTAAAGTTTTATTCTTCATGTTTCTTTTCAAATGTACCAGTTTAACTGTATTTACTTTCCTCCTGTATTATTTCATGTGCTATTACAGTTTGTTTAATAAAAGTATTTTTAAATAGCTTCATAGACTTCAATTATTTTAACAACCCATAGGCTGTTTCATTATATCCCCAAATTTGGCCATTTACCATGTTTCCAACTTTTAGTTATTAAAAGCATCATTGAGCTGATTACTTATGTATACAAAGCTTTTCCCATATTTTTGATTATATTCTTAAGATTAATCCCCAAAAGGGAAGATTTCAGTCTAAATTATGAGTGATTAAAAGTATGTTTTATGATTTCCAAGCTCTCTCTAGACAGAAACTGGATATTTTCTAAATACTGATACATCTCTTTCTCCCCAAGAAATATCTTGTCTTTTATGCTTAATAATAGAAGCAGATGTGATAAACTGCTGAAAACTTTTCTGTATTACTACTCTATTCCTAGAATTTACGTGGTATTTCAAAAGTGCTTTTCTAGAAAAATATTGACATGACAATTTCATACCACCTTTTCCCTAGAAGCAGTCACACAGAGAGGATATGGGTCATTTTTTCTTTCCTTATCCTCCAGAAGATAGAACTGGCCCCAAAGGGAGGACATTCCTGGAACGATAGGTCTACTAGATGTGAAAAAGCACTCTAACAACTCTGGACTCATTGCTAATGCAGTTAGCTGAAAAGGAATCATGGTAAGGAGTTCTATATTTCTGGAAATGTCCAGAGAGAGCTTGGATGAACAATTCTTGGAAAGGGTTTTAAAGGTATTCTAGTTAGATGGGTAGGCCAATGAGATGTAATGTAAACCCAGGCTCAAAACTTCTGATTCTGCAAATAGACTGATACCACACTGTCAATCTTATATCAAGAACAAGTGACCAATTAAATAATTTGGGAACTATTACATTTCCAAAGAGACCATAACGTGAATTGTAATCAATTTATTTCAACCTTGTCTTCCATTAGCAAGGATGTCTTCCTTCCTTCCATTAGCAGAAGATGAGATGGTTTGATAGCATCGGTGGACATGAACTTGAGCAAGTTTCAGGAAATAGTGAAGGACAGGGAAGCTTTGCACGCTGCAGTCTATGGGGTCCCAAAGAGTTGGACACAACTTAGCAAGTGAACAACTTCCATTAGTACCCTTTTCAAGAATGAATGACATAACAGCATAGGAGCTTGAAATTTTTGTTTGTTTTTTGAGAGCTTGAGTTTAATCTGCTGCCTCTTTGGGTTTTTTTTTATGTCTCAAACTGTATATGTGAATAGTGAGCTTGGAAGGGACAACAGGTGCAGATGAAAACATCTGCAGAAGTGACACACTGAGTCAGAGGTTGGGCTGCAAAGACCTAATAATGTGGGAGTTAAAGGAAGTTCCTGAGACAAGGCAAGGTACCCAAGACCATTCTAACCAAGCTACTGATTGACCTTGGAGCTGAACCCTGTCATGCTCTCATTTCCCCACTGTTCCCCTTTTCTGTTGACTTGCCTCCTTATCCTGCTCCCAAGAACCTGCCAGACTTTCATGCTACGTGAGAAATCCCCAAATGCACACTGGATAGTTGCCTTGAAGAAAAGGAAACTTTGTCAGGAGAGAGGGGGTAGTTAGGAAGCACTAATGAATTCAGTAATTTTTTGAGTACGAGGGAGCCAAGATATTTCTGTGTATTTCCATGGAGAAATATTAATATGAATTACTGAAGAGCATTCTAATGCAAAGAGATAGCCAGATAGGGAATAAGCCCCTCAAAGAGATGGCAGGAGGTAAGCAAAGGTTGAAACTTACTGGAAATGGACTAGATGTTGTGTGATTAAGTAGAAGGAAGTAGGTCAGTTAATCCATTAGATTTTATAGTTATATGATGCAGAGGACACTGGGGGCAATGACATTTTTGTTGCTATTATCCCAGGCTTGGGCTGGACAACGACATTATGACCCACAATTACAGTCATTTTCAGGTGGACTTTGTAAATGAGTGGAAATCATTCTTTTGAAAGTAACTCTTAAAAGTGAGAACGTTTTTCTAATACACATTTTCTAGTCTGCTTGGCTGTCCCCTCTGGGCTCAGTCAAAGAAACTCATGCCCTGAAAGTATGTTTAGCAATTGGGCCTGTTCCCAGGTTGCGAGACATTTAGCAAAAATCCAGAGTTATTATTAGATCTAAATGGAGGCTTTTGTCAAAAGGCCTCTTGAACTGTTAGGAAATCAGAGTGCAAATTGATAATGACACACAACACATCCCTGCCCTGGCAGCTCCCCCAAGGCTGCTGAGACACCCCAGAAAGAACTTGTGTGGCCTCGTGCCAACCGCGTGTTGCTCAACACACATCCTTCTCCTAAGTCAGCTTGACAACTGCATTCTTCTCTTCGTTGTAAGAGGCAGAAGGAGATGGATTAAAGAGGGTGTTTGAACTGAGACTATTAATTTCCTTGCAGTGTGTATTCAAGTCAGATCCCTTTAGAAGAGCCTTTTGTGGTTTCATAAAATTACAACTTTGGCTATTCGGCTGCCTTTTCCAAAAGTACAAATTTGGCTTCTAAAGAAAATGCACTTCATAGAGAAAAAAAAAAGGAAAGAAATGAGTATGTAGTTATCTTAAATATATTCATTTTATATAATCGTTCTGTTACGCAAAGAAACAATTACAGCATTAAGTACTTATTAATAAAAGAAATCATAAAACACAGCCTTCATAAAATGTATAAGGTTCTTAAGATTTTTATTTGAAAAGAAATTAATAAAATGGATTTTTCCCCCCTCACAGTTTATGAAAGCTTAAAAATACTTTTAAACCATGAGGTTTAAAAATAAATGTTCCCTATTCCTTCTTTAGATTATTATACTTTTTAACTTTTCAGGATTTGGGTGAGAGGCTATTCTGTGAGTGAAGTGTGTGTGTGTGTGTGTGCTGTCTTGCAAAAAAAAAAAAAAAATTGGGGAATGGATTCCTTCACTTTCGTATTTTATCCTCCGTCCCTCTGACCTCCTCCAAGTGTGCCTCATACTTGTGCACACGGGCATGCGGCTCACTTAACATAAATGTCATTTCATATTCTTTACTGTCCCTGTTTCTGTGGTCCAAGCTCAACTGCAGCATCTCACACATGGCAGGAAGTCTATTTTCTTTAATGAATCTTTAAATGTAATGCTTACTAAAGAAGAGATTCTTTTAACTGATCCAAAGATTAGACAAACTTTTGGTTGGTTTTCACTGACAGGTAACTAAATCCAATTTACTTACCATTCTCCGGAGGAAGTTTTTGGAGTCACAGTCACTGCTTGGGGATCAGTTCAGACACTAAAAGGGTGGTGTGATGGGACATAAGACAGTGAGAATTTTAAGGGGCTCTTCGTAGCAGTTTGCAGCCTCACCTCTAATCCTGAGGCTGTGTGACTTTGATCAATTCATTTTCCCCACTGAGCTTTTTCTTTGTAACTGAACTCAGTGGTTCTCAATGTGGATACGCATTAAAACTACCACTGGAGATTTTATAAACACCTATGCCTGGGTCCCCTTCAGACCAGTTAATTCAGAAACCTAATTGGGGTGACCCAGCTGTGTATTTAAATAATTCTTTAGATGATTCCCAAGTGAAGCTGAGTTCACACTCTGGCCAGTACCTTTCAAATAAAGAAAACAGTCTACGGTCTTGTAAAAATGCAGATTCTGATTCAGCAGTTCTGGGGTGGAGTCCAAGCTTGGGCTTTGGACGCCAGAGCCTGGTGATGCTGGCTGTTGCTGGTATGCTTGGACTAGGATCCAGGACCTGGGAACTTGTAAAACCTGTGAATTTTTAGACCTTACCTTAGGCCCTCTGAATTACATTCTGCATTTGAGAAATTCCTAGGTAATTTATAACCGATCAAAATTTGAAAATTCCTGGTCTAAATAATCAAAGCTATAGTTTTTCCAGCAGTCATGTATGGATGTGACAGGTGGACCATGAAGAAAGCTGAGCACCAAAGAATTGATGCTTTTGAACTGTGGTGCTGGAGAAGACTCTTGAGAGTCTCTTGGACTACAAGGAGATCCAACCAGTCCATCCTAAAAGAAGTCAGTCTTGAATATTCATTGGAAGGACTGATGCTGAAGCTGAAGCTCCAATACTTTGGCCACCTGATGCGAAGAACTGACTCATTGGAAAAGACCCTGATGCTGGGAAAGACTGAAGGCAGGAGGAGAAGGGGATGACAGAGGATAAGATGGTTGGATGGCATCACCAGCTCGATGGACATGAGTTTGAGTAAGCTCAGGGAGTTGGTGATGGACAGAAAAGCCTGGCGTGCTGTAGTCTATGGGGTTGCAAAAGTCGGACTTGACTGAGCAACTGAACTGAACTAAAATAATCCCTAAGAACACCTTCCCCCATATGCCCGCCCACTGTCCCTGAGGACACAAGGTCCTGAGCCTCTGCCACGTCTCCTGTTTTGCTTCCAGTCCCCCTGGGCTCACCATAACCCATCAGCTGAGCCTCCTTACAATGTTTGAATGTGTGTTGTGGTCTGAGGCTGCCTTCACATCAAGGGGTGTGTCAGTCTCTTTATAGTCAACAGACCTTCCTTTTTAAAACCTCCTTATTTCCCACCCATCCTTTAAGATTTAGAGCGGCAGTCTTTCAGCAAGTGTGACGTAACTAGTTCTAACCACTGCCTGTCTCTAACGTTGGAGGTAGCTCCTCTGTGCTTCCTTACAATGAAAGAAAATGGCCCATACGTGTGCTTCACTCCGGCTCTAGGATGTTCATTTCCGAGTGTCACAAGTTGAATTTTTTTTTCCCCCTATTTACCAATGTTCTGGCACAAAATAAGCACTTCTATGTTTCCATGTAGGTTCAGATCAGGACAGAGAACTCAAGAGGTTTTTTCATCAACCTCTTCTTCCTATCTGGAGTCTTGGCCACATACCTTGTGGCTAGACCACTGCAGTTGGGTTTCCTATCTCCATCTGGAACTGATTGTCGCCTCTTTTGTCCTGAGGACACATTGGGACTTGTGAGCTCTTGAAGGCTCAAGACCCCCAGAACAAAGCAGCTTTGGTGGGCTATCCTCAGTGATAGTAATAAGCAAGTGAGAAGGGCCTCCACTCGCTATCTGGGCACCTTGTATTTTTGACATTTATCAAAGCTGACATTGCTTCCCAAAGACCAAGGGAGGAAAGATGACACAGATCATTTTCATTTGCCTGGTGTTCTCTTAGTTGTTTCCCGGGATCCTGTCCAGGCCCCATAATTTCTGGTTGTTAAAGAAAGACACATGGGTGTTGATTGCCAAAGCATCCTGAGACCTTGACTCAGTGTTGTGTGACTTGTAAGACATGGGCAATGGGGGAGGCCATTTACTACAATTTTCTTCTTGTGGCCCACGCTGGATATTTCCAATGAAAGAGCAAGAGACACTGAGCCTGCATTCACTGGCATTTAATGTTGGACTCAAATTATGCGTATCTACTAAAGTCATTGAACATTTGTGAGGTGGTCCTCATGTGTCAGGTTTTTGCTAGGTGTTGGGAAGGGTAATTTTAACGCACCACAGATTTTCATTTATTTATTTTTTTTTGGTCATACTGCTTGGCATCTGGGATGTTAGTACCCTGAACAGGATCGAACCTGAGATGCCTGCATTGAAAGCATGGGACCTTAAATACTGGACTGCCACAAAAGTGGATCAACAGAATTTGCTCAAGGAGAATCCAATTGTAAATAAGGAGGACCGTGCAGCTGTTAAAAAAGAAAAGGCAACTAAGTCTATTGTTTATGTTTCTTTTTTAAGGTAACAGTGGTTAGTATGTGTTAGTACTTCTTTTAAAATATTTTCTTCAGCCTTTCAGTTAATATCTCAATTTCTTTTGCTGTGTAACAAGTAACTCTGAAACTCAGTGACAAAAATAGCACCAAGAAACTTGGTGATGAAACAGCAATAGTGGATTATAGAGACAGTCTTGCCTTGTACAGATGCCTTTCACTGACATATTTAAAAGTAAAGACAGATAATTATTATACTGACTACACTAATATTAAAAATAATCATAATGTATGAGCTAAGGCACAGGGGTTGTCCATCAATGAAACATACTTGTGATTAAAGAGAGTATTATTGAATCTCTCATGACCAGTGGGTTCACCTAGCACACAAATGAGAGTTGGAGGAAAAGTAAGAGTGTAGTTAAAACAAGACAAACGCTTGGCAAAGAGCAATAAGCTGGCCTTGGCCTCATTAGCATAAATTAATTAGCAACTTAACATGTATTCAATTCAAATTTTGAAGAGTATTTTGGAGGGAGAGTAGCAGGGTCCAGGTTGCAACAAACCTGACAATGGATCATGGAGAGAGGACCAAGGGGGTCAAATGAGCAAGAATTTCAACACTCGCTAGAGAGAGGTTTGAGTTTTGACTTGGCAAGTAGCCTTGAATACATCACATTGTGAATATAATATTTCAAAGACAAAAGGCTCATGTTAAAAGAAAGACCAAAAGTCATAGCCAGATACACCCTTACGATATTGCAAACACCAGAATAAAGAGAAGATTCTGGAAACATCATGGGCATAAAAATGAAAAGGGATCCGATTTCTCATTAGTAAAACGAGATGCTAGAGCATGACGTAGGGGCTTCTCTGGGAGCTCAGAGGGTAAAGAATCTGCCTGCAGTGAAGGAGACCCAAGTTCAATCCACTTTCTGAATACTTTCCTTTAAAAGAAAAACAGTTTCACCTAGGTGTATTATTTTCCTGCTGCAGCTGTAACATGGACTTCCCAGGTGGTGCTAAAGAACCCGCCTGCCAATGCAGGAAACGTAAGAGACATGGGTTCGATCCCTGGGTCTGGGAGATCCCCTGGAGAAGGGAATGGCAACCCACTCTGGTATTCTTGACTGGAGAATCCATGGACAGACAATGGGGTTGCAAAGATGGAGTAATGTGTTCACAGTTCTGAGGGAAAATATTTTCAACAAAGAACACTATAGTTTGCTTTGGTGAAAGCTTGTTGTTTCTTACTCAATAACTAGTTATTTCTTCCTATCTGTAGACACAGCTGCAGTTTCGTAAAGGTATTTGTTGAGCAGGAATATACAAGGGAGGAAGTCTCTCCCATACCCCCTGGAGGATGAATTATTAGTCTCAATCAATTGTGGTTAAAATCGTTCCTCTTTGCTATTGATTATTCCAAGTGTGGGATTATAATATGATTCTAACCAACAACTGCTTCTGAAAAAGATTGCTTTCCTGATAAAAAGATAAAACTATTCAGGAAGGTCTCTTTGCTCCAGTGGTTCATCTTCCTGCATCAGACTCAGTTGTTTGAGAATATTATGCTTGGAGCTTGTGACCATGAGGTAATAAGCTAACATACTACGGATGGCCAAGTGATATCATGGAAAGAGCTTGGGTCATTGATAACATTGTTTAGCCACTGCACCAAGCCTGGTACCACCTACCTCCAGATTTCCTGTTATTTGAGATAATTAAGGATTTTTATTGCTTAAGCTGCTGTGGATAAGGTTTGTCACTTGCTGCAGAAAGCATCATAAATGATTTGATGCCACCAGGGAGGCCATCATAAATGATACCTTGTGCCTAGTTATCTATTGGGCATAAGATGTAAAGATACTTTCAGACTTCAAAGTAGCCAGACAGTCACATCTCACGAACTTCTTTTCAGGGATGTACCTGAAGGTTTATTTCAGTGCACTGAGGAAGGCAATCAGGAAAGGAAACAGAATCCACCCCAACAAGCATGAAGGGAAGTGCTGACGTGATATCGTGCGGTCTGAAAACAGCAAACTGAGCTGGAAAAAAAGATAAAGGGTTGGAAGAACAGATCAGGGAGGGAGAGAGAGATGGAGGTTCTTGGGGGGAAAAAAGGAACATGGTGACTGAGGGGTAGAAGATATGCTTGAATTTGGGCTACACTAGACATGGATTGTATCATAAAGGGACATAAACACAGAAAGAAAAAGAGGAAAGTAGGAATCTGGGCACGTGCATATCGGGGAGTGAAGATAGGGAATAACTAAGAAAGAGCTGGTATGGCCATGAAACGAACCATGTTGTGGCANTAGAAGATATGCTTGAATTTGGGCTACACTAGACATGGATTGTATCATAAAGGGACATAAACACAGAAAGAAAAAGAGGAAAGTAGGAATCTGGGCACGTGCATATCGGGGAGTGAAGATAGGGAATAACTAAGAAAGAGCTGGTATGGCCATGAAACGAACCATGTTGTGGCATGCTGATAAGGGAGGTAAAGGAAGGAAGGAGTAAAACATGGAATCATCACTAAGTAAGAATGTTCTTCTTTGAGAATTCCATCATTTTAGCATCAGATTCACCTAGTTTAACTACCAACACTGTTCGTAGTTTAAAAATAAATAGATATAATTATGTTAATGCAAATAAGTAGAATTAACCTTCAGACAAAGAAGAGAAGATTTGGCTGTGTCTGTCTGACAATGTAGGGTTCCCCCAGTGGCGCAGTGCTAAAGAATAACTTGCAATGCAGGAGACGCGGGTTTGATCCTTGAGTCAGGAAGATCCCCTGGAGGGGAGCATGACGACCCACCCCAGTATTCTTGCCTGGAGAATCCCATGGACAGAGGAGCCCAGCAGGTTATGGTCCATGGAGTCACAAAGAGTCAGACATGACTGAAGCAACTGAGCGAGGACATATGCACATTTGAGAATATATACGTAATACTGTGATTGATTATGTAAAAGTACAGCTGACATAAAGCAGGAATTCAAAGTGGAGTATACGACTCTGTAAAGACAGTAGCATTCCTAATTTATGTTCTGATAAGAGCGATTAGGTATTGACCAACACTGGTGGAATAAAAAGACATATTTCAATATGCTACTTAATGTAAAAAGTAGCTGATAGAATAAGAAGAAGGATGGAATATCAAACACTTAGAGATTTGCTGAAAAAGTAGTGTAAATGAGCAAAACTGTTACTTTTTATATTGGAATAGCTGACACAATCCTTTTTTGTCCTCTATGTGTCTTTCGGATACCACCTCGGATTGTCACCCACTCTATGAAACATTTCCAGTCACCTGTCACCCTTCTCCTAGGCTGCAATAGTTAATAACTTCATGTCCCTTCTATGGCATTATTTCATTCATCCATCTATTTTACAATAGTTCTTGGTAGTTTATTCTGTTCTAGGTTCTGCTGTAGTTGCTCTAATACGGCTGCAAAAAAAAAAAGCAAGATGTGTACAGGTGCTCTTCTCGTGGGACTGACACTTTATAGGGAGGGACATTTNGAGTTTTGACTTGGCAAGTAGCCTTGAATACATCACATTGTGAATATAATATTTCAAAGACAAAAGGCTCATGTTAAAAGAAAGACCAAAAGTCATAGCCAGATACACCCTTACGATATTGCAAACACCAGAATAAAGAGAAGATTCTGGAAACATCATGGGCATAAAAATGAAAAGGGATCCGATTTCTCATTAGTAAAACGAGATGCTAGAGCATGACGTAGGGGCTTCTCTGGGAGCTCAGAGGGTAAAGAATCTGCCTGCAGTGAAGGAGACCCAAGTTCAATCCACTTTCTGAATACTTTCCTTTAAAAGAAAAACAGTTTCACCTAGGTGTATTATTTTCCTGCTGCAGCTGTAACATGGACTTCCCAGGTGGTGCTAAAGAACCCGCCTGCCAATGCAGGAAACGTAAGAGACATGGGTTCGATCCCTGGGTCTGGGAGATCCCCTGGAGAAGGGAATGGCAACCCACTCTGGTATTCTTGACTGGAGAATCCATGGACAGACAATGGGGTTGCAAAGATGGAGTAATGTGTTCACAGTTCTGAGGGAAAATATTTTCAACAAAGAACACTATAGTTTGCTTTGGTGAAAGCTTGTTGTTTCTTACTCAATAACTAGTTATTTCTTCCTATCTGTAGACACAGCTGCAGTTTCGTAAAGGTATTTGTTGAGCAGGAATATACAAGGGAGGAAGTCTCTCCCATACCCCCTGGAGGATGAATTATTAGTCTCAATCAATTGTGGTTAAAATCGTTCCTCTTTGCTATTGATTATTCCAAGTGTGGGATTATAATATGATTCTAACCAACAACTGCTTCTGAAAAAGATTGCTTTCCTGATAAAAAGATAAAACTATTCAGGAAGGTCTCTTTGCTCCAGTGGTTCATCTTCCTGCATCAGACTCAGTTGTTTGAGAATATTATGCTTGGAGCTTGTGACCATGAGGTAATAAGCTAACATACTACGGATGGCCAAGTGATATCATGGAAAGAGCTTGGGTCATTGATAACATTGTTTAGCCACTGCACCAAGCCTGGTACCACCTACCTCCAGATTTCCTGTTATTTGAGATAATTAAGGATTTTTATTGCTTAAGCTGCTGTGGATAAGGTTTGTCACTTGCTGCAGAAAGCATCATAAATGATTTGATGCCACCAGGGAGGCCATCATAAATGATACCTTGTGCCTAGTTATCTATTGGGCATAAGATGTAAAGATACTTTCAGACTTCAAAGTAGCCAGACAGTCACATCTCACGAACTTCTTTTCAGGGATGTACCTGAAGGTTTATTTCAGTGCACTGAGGAAGGCAATCAGGAAAGGAAACAGAATCCACCCCAACAAGCATGAAGGGAAGTGCTGACGTGATACGTGCGGTCTGAAAACAGCAAACTGAGCTGGAAAAAAAGATAAAGGCTTGGAAGAACAGATCAGGGAGGGAGAGAGAGATGGAGGTTCTTAGGGGGAAAAAAGGAACATGGTGACTGAGGGGTAGAAGATATGCTTGAATTTGGGCTACACTAGACGTGATTGTATCATAAAGGGACATAAACACAGAAAGAAAAAGAGGAAAGTAGGAATCCGGGCACGTGCATATCAGGGAGTGAAGATAGGGAATAAGTAAGAAAGAGCTGGTATGGCCATGAAACGAACCATGTTGTGGCGTGCTGATAAGGGAGGTAAAGGAAGGAAGGAGTAAAACATGGAATCATCACTAAGTAAGAATGTTCTTCTTTGAGAATTCCATCATTTTAGCATCAGATTCANAGAAAGAAAAAGAGGAAAGTAGGAATCCGGGCACGTGCATATCAGGGAGTGAAGATAGGGAATAAGTAAGAAAGAGCTGGTATGGCCATGAAACGAACCATGTTGTGGCGTGCTGATAAGGGAGGTAAAGGAAGGAAGGAGTAAAACATGGAATCATCACTAAGTAAGAATGTTCTTCTTTGAGAATTCCATCATTTTAGCATCAGATTCACCTAGTTTAACTACCAACATTGTTCGTAGTTTAAAAATAAATAGATACAATTATGTAAATGCAAATAAGTAGAATTAACCTTCAGACAAAGAAGAGAAGGTTTGGCTGTGTCTGTCTGACAATGTAGGGTTCCCCCAGTGGCGCAGTGATAAAGAATAACTTGCAATGCAGGAGACGTGGGTTTGATTCTTGAGTCAGGAAAATCCCCTGGAGGGGAGCATGACGACCCACCCCAGTATTCTTGCCTGGAGAATCCCATGGACAGAGGAGCCCAGCAGGTTATGGTCCATGGAGTCACAAAGAGTCAGACATGACTGAAGCAACTGAGCGAGGACATATGCACATTTGAGAATATATACGTAATACTGTGATTGATTATGTAAAAGTACAGCTGACATAAAGCAGGAATTCAAAGTGGAGTATACGACTCTGTAAAGACAGTAGCATTCCTAATTTATGTTCTGATAAGAGCGATTAGGTATTGACCAACACTGGTGGAATAAAAAGACATATTTCAATATGCTACTTAATGTAAAAAGTAGCTGATAGAATAAGAAGAAGGATGGAATATCAAACACTTAGAGATTTGCTGAAAAAGTAGTGTAAATGAGCAAAACTGTTACTTTTTATATTGGAATAGCTGACACAATCCTTTTTTGTCCTCTATGTGTCTTTCGGATACCACCTCAGATTGTCACCCACTCTATGAAACATTCCCAGTCACCTGTCACCCTTCTCCCAGGCTGCAATAGTTAATAACTTCATGTCCCTTCTATGGCATTATTTCATTCATCCATCTATTTAACAATAGTTCTTGGTAGTTTATTCTGTTCTAGGTTCTGCTGTAGTTGCTCAAATATGGCTGCAAAAAAAAAAAAGCAAGATGTGTACAGGTGCTCTTCTCGTGGGACTGACACTTTATAGGGAGGGACATTTTAAAGAATTAAACACTTGATGAGAAAATTAAATCAGGAGTTATAGTTGCCATAGAGACTATGAACGAGACATAAGGAGCAGGGAGAGTATAGCTGCGCANAAAAAAAAAAAGCAAGATGTGTACAGGTGCTCTTCTCGTGGGACTGACACTTTATAGGGAGGGACATTTTAAAGAATTAAACACTTGATGAGAAAATTAAATCAGGAGTTATAGTTGCCATAGAGACTATGAACGAGACATAAGGAGCAGGGAGAGTATAGCTGCGCAGGGAGTGGAACTAGTTTGGGGAATCTAGGAAGGCTTCTAGGAGGAGGTAATGTATAAGTTGCTCTATGAAGGATGATGGACATTAACAAGAGGAAGGGAGGGAGGTGTGGAGAAAAAGGTAAGGTATGTGGAGCACAAAGGCAAGTAAGTTATAACAACATGAAGCAGGAAGGAGTATGACATATTGAAAGGAGATTCTATGAGGGCTCCATGGTGTTGGAACATGCAGAACATTGTTGCATTCAGCTGCGTCCAATTGTTTGCTACCCCATGGATTGTAGCCCGCCAGGCTCCTCTGTCCATGGAATTCCCCAGGCAAGAATATTGGAGTGGGTTGACTTTTCCTACTCCAGGTATGGAGAATGAGGGGGAGGGAAACTCACAATGGTCTTGATGCGGGCGGAAAGCAGGGACCGTATCTTGTAGGAACTTGAGGCTGTGTTATAGGTTTTATCTTTCTCATAAGAGAGTGGGGAAGCCACTGAAGATTAATTTCAATGAGATTGGTTTGTGACTCGATTGGTGGGGAACAAGTTGCAGCTTGTGGGGCAAGTTCAGATTACCACCTGCTTTTAGAAATGAAGTTTTATTAGAACTTAACCTTGCTCTTTATTCATTTATCTACAGCTACTTTCACAGTATAATGGCAGAGTGGGGTAGATGCAACGGAAACTGCATGGGTTGCAAAGCCTAAAATACTTGCTATTTTGTCCTTTATAGAATATGGCCTCCAGAATCAATCATATTACTTACAAACAATGCAGAGAAGGATTCATGCTTTTATGCTAATATTTACTGTACTCACACCATCTGAATACATGTTTTATTTTTCCATTATTAGACTTTGAGCTCCTCTTGGATCAAGGACTATATTCAGTTCCTCTTAGTTTCCCGAGCTCCTAATGCATTATTGTAAAATGAACACTTGATTGAATCGATCCTGCTTATTTATCTCATGGAGCATTTAGTCCAGCTGCTAATTTAAATGATTTGGAAATTATGGTCAAGAGAGTTTGAGGGCTCCACAACATCCAGCAAGTTAATATTCACATTGGGTCTCATATTCAAGTCTCTTGAGTCTCATTCCTCTCATCTCTGTTCTCACTTAATACAACTGTCCCAAGTAGTCTGAAAATAAGCAATAATTTGAATGATCACTAGAATCAGAAAACTGGAGATATATCTTTACTTACAGAGTCATACTTTTAGAGTTGTGATGACTCATTTATGGGAAAAACGTGCCTAAGAGTTTTGTCTAAATCTGTGTGATAATCGTCTCAGTACAGCAGACATTTGTGTATTATTTTAGCAAGTTGAGCTCAACGAAACCCCCACTAAAGCTTTGGAGCTTCTGTGAGGAGCCCTACAAGGAGATCAGAATGTAGAAAGCTCTGTATTGGTGTTCCATATGCCTGACTGCCCTTCCTATTAGGAGGCTGGATATATAATTAGGAGGCAAGCACCACAGATGCTGTAGTTTACAATAACCAAAAGAAACCGCCGAAGTGGGTAAGACATGAAAGGATAATTTTGCTTATACAAAATAGCAGACTGCAAACTAAAACCAAGAAAAACAAACAGGCAGATGGGAAGAGTGGAGAAGACATTGGCACAGCTGTGAGCAGGAATTTAGACACCCAGATGCAACATAATTCGGGGGGAGGGGTGGGAGAGGAAGAGAATCCGGAAAAAAAAAAAAATCTGGAGACAGAAAAGATACTAGAGAATAGTGAGTTCCTGGTCTCTCCACCTGCAGCTGAAGCTTCTTTCCATCCACCTCCTCCACCCTGGTTGCCGAAAGTCATTGCCTGGGGGATGGGAGGAGAGAACGCAAGGACCGAATAGATGGGCAGGCCTCATTCCCAACAGAGAAGGCGGTGGTGGTAAAATCAACAACTATGATTGCAAGGGAAGAAGACTGATACGGCCATTACCCGGAAGACGGTGAATAGTAGTGTTTGGTTTTATTATTGGCAACATTACTGAGATGAAAACACACGTGCAAGGCTAGAGTTTGCCACGGGCCTGGGGAGGCACACGAAAGACTGACATTGCGCATGCGCGGAGGCTTTCTGCTTCGCATACGACTGCTGTGATGGGAACTTTAATACAAAGATCATTTTCTTTAATCCCCTTCGACTGACAATAGCAAAACAAAAAACAACAAAGACCAGAAGAAAAACAAAGAAAACGACAACAACAATAAAACCCAATGATGTACTGTGTTCCTTTAGTATTTTTATGGGTCAGGAAACTGAAGGTCTAAGGGGAGGAGCCAGGATTGGGTCTGCATCGTGTGCTAGAGTGACTTCTCCAACAGGTCAAAGTCATCAAAAGAAACCCTTCTGTTTGGTAAAAGTAAATGTGACACCTAAAGGCAGCAGCAGTGGTTTCTTAAGCAAATGGTGACTTGGGAGAGTTGTTCTGTTGGCCACAGGAGATGGGCCAGGGGGCCAGGGAGGGGTAGGGGATGAGAACTGTGTGTTCTCATCATATGTCTTCTTTTACAATCAACTGTTTATGCATTTTTACTCCCACTCTAATGTGAGTCCCTGGAGGACAATGTTGGACAGTATTCATCCTCATATCCCCANACTTGGGAGAGTTGTTCTGTTGGCCACAGGAGATGGGCCAGGGGGCCAGGGAGGGGTAGGGGATGAGAACTGTGTGTTCTCATCATATGTCTTCTTTTACAATCAACTGTTTATGCATTTTTACTCCCACTCTAATGTGAGTCCCTGGAGGACAATGTTGGACAGTATTCATCCTCATATCCCCAGACCCAGGAGAAAGCCTAGCCCCACTTGGGCATCACCCTTCTCTGAAAGGCCCCACTGATAGAGTGGTGGGGGTGGAACTCTGTTGTCCAGGAGTCCCCACCAAGTAGGTGCTCAGTGAAGGATGGCAAAGGATGGTCCTGCTTCAACCAGCCAGCTTCCAGGAACTTCCTAGTCACGCCTGACATCCCTTTCCTATGAATTCTCAGGGCATCTCTCCGCCAGCCCCTAACCCCACCACATTCTCATCACAATTTTACATACCAGGGTGACGTTTATCCCTAGAGCTATTTACACCCATGCCTGATTTTCCTCTTAGCGTCCTTGAAGTGACCTGATCAACTGATGCGATCACATATTTTGGACAAAACAAAGGTGCTTCTTTTTGAAATAAGATATATTTATTTACACAAAGCGGAAGTGAAAGTTGCTCAGTTGAGACTGACTCTTTGCAACCCCATGGACTATAGAGCCCATGGAATTCTCCAGGCCAAAATACTGGAGTTGGTAGCCTTTCCCTTCTCCAGAGGATCTTCTCAACCCAGGGATGGAACCCAGGGCTCCCAGATTGCAGGCAGATTCTTTACCAGCTGAACCACAAGGGAAGCCGTATTGACACAACATAGCTCATAAAACCTCTTTCACAGATAATGGATGCTAATGTCGTTTTTTAAATTATTTCTAACTTCATTCCCTTCCCAGGGCTCCGGGAACGACACAAAGCTGAACTCCTTGAGCGGGGATGCAAATGCTTCTTGGTGGCTATGGGACCTCTCAGCCTGTCGCCACAGGAAATGAGGCGGAGTTCCCGTATCTTGGAAGATATATCTCTTCATGGGAAGAGAAAGATCGCTGCTCTGTATTCCAGCTCCTGGGCTGTTCCACCAGCTATTTTGGGGAAGGGGAAAGCCAGTCTCACAACACTTTCCCCAGAGAAAAGATGCCAATGTCAATGTCAGCCATTAGGAAACGTCATTAAAACAGATGAGAAATGGGCTGTGGACATTTTTATGAGCCCAGAATACTCTGCTTGGAGATTTTATGGAGACCACAGGAAGCCAGAGAGACAATGACATTCATACCCTTTTTTAGAGTCTGGTGAGGAGCAATTTTTTTGTACTCAACAGAGTGTGTTTTTTTGAAAGGGAAAGTTACTGTTGGGGGCCACGTCCAACTAAGCCTTATTCAGAGAATTTGTTGATCTGTTGGAGATAGGTGCTGCGGGCCAAGTAGCTGTGGGCTCAATGCCCAAATCCTTCAGGAATTGCAGAGGAGATTCTTCTCTTTGCCTCCAGGCTACTCTGGGAACTAATCTTTAGCGAAGGCTCTTGTGCTTAAATCTCCGTAGTTGCAACAGCGCATCTGCAATCGCTTTATCTCTGTTTTGCTCTTTTTTCACAGGACAAAATGAAGTTCAGAGAGGTTGAGAAACTTGCACAGACATACAAATGGTAAGCGACGGAGTTGGAGTTTGACTCTGCATTTTCTTTCCC